>JANKKB010001110.1:0-15435 GCA_026225775.1 Bursera palmeri
TTTATAGGTGAATGGGAGAGGGCATTAAAGGAATTTTACATAATAACTCATTTATTGCCACCCACTACTCTATCACATTGAAACCACCTTTTGATCCATTTGTACTCCGAATGGCCAAGTATCAGACATGAAAGTTGTAGATGATTCTCTTATCTTTCCATAACCTCTTGAATCGTTCCATTTATACATGTAGTTATGGAGAAATGGCCAAAATATAGCAACTATATCAATTATCGCACAGCAACCACTCCATCAACTTGCAAGATATTTTGGAACTCTTTAACCACCGAATTTGATAACATGGCAGAGAGACAACTTATAGATAATTGTATAACCTTTCCACAGCCAGAAGAATCAAGTTATTTGGAGCTGTATTCGCTGAGATATGGCCTTAATACAGATGCTATGTCATTTTTAGGCACCAACCCGTCCACCCACTTGCAAGACATTTTGGAATTCTTTAACCACCGAATTTGATAAAGTGGTAAAGGTAAAAGTTGTAGATAATTGAAACACCTTTCCAAAACATCTTGATTCATGCCATTTGGATTCGTCGTTAGGGAGAAATGACCCCATTAGTCCACATAGGTCAGGTTGAGCTTCTAGAAATCTGGGTTCTATTGCAGCCCATATTTGACCTCTTAAACGTTTGATTTGGGCCTTGTGTTCTTCTTAACATTTGTGGACAATTGTCTTAGGATTCTGGACATATAGGGTTTGTAGCAATTGGGCTCCTCGATTGAAAGTTATGCTCATTGTACTTGGCCTGCATCAAAGTAACTAAAAATAAATATTTAAAACAACAATTATTTTATGCTCAATACAATAAAAATACTCACAATAATAGCACTTAAAGTGTAAAAACAATTATTTAAATTCTTAATAAACATACACTTTTAAGTGCTAATCATCTATTAACCTTCATACTCTAATAAATTTATCATTTTATCCTTACAACACATATAAAAAAATAACTAATCTTTTAAGGACAATTTTAAGTTAAATGATCAAATTACCCTTAAAATAAATACTAATATATGCTAATATTGTCTATAAAAAGTAATTTTAATATGTGTTAATATGTATTAAAGGTAATTTATTTATTTAATTTAATATTATCTTTTAAAAATCAAGTCATTTTTTTATATGTATTAGTAAGGGTAAAATGATAAATTTATTGAAATATGAAGGTTAATATATGTTAACTAACAGAATTTTTAACTACAGGATTTAAGAATAGATTTTTTCAAAACTTAAGGATAAGAGAATATAAAAAGGGCAAAAGTCTCATATGAGTGAAAAAAAGGAAAGAGGTAAGGGTGGCCAATGATAATTGCTCTTAAAAAATATATTTTAATAAAGAAGTATTTTCATGGGAATGTAGAAGATTTTTTTATTTTTGTGAAAAATAGTTAAAATTCATGTAATATTTCTAAAATATAAATTACAACTGGTATCTCTATTGGTTTCTCCAAACATGAACCGCTTATAAATATTAAACATGCATCCCAGGCTTATTTTGAGCAAAAGAGGTCTCCTATGGCTACTAAACATGCATCCCAGGCTTGTGAAATCCAAAGTATTTCATGGGATTGAAAACTGTAATCCCTGCACAGTGTACCGAGGCACAACCCTCCAAGTGGTTTTCGCAATGATCGCAACTGCCAGATAAGCCTAGTATACAACCATCTCCTACTTTGTCTCCTACAATAAATTTTTGAACATTGCTTCCCACTTTGGTTACCACACCTACAATCTCATGCTTGTTATACAAAAAATCTGCAGTAACCCAAGCTGTTTAATTTATGGATATATTATAAGGTGGCATTTAAAGCCAATTGCAGTAAATTCTCAACACCTCAAAAATCCATTCTGGGATTACTGTTCATCCCTCTAAAATACCTTAATTTCAACACTAAATCATCACAAACATAAACACATATTTAACTTAAAACTAGCAACATAAAATGTTCCAACACAACAATAACCTTTATATCTTCTTCAACAAATTTCACAACAAGGACATGAATCTTCAAGAACAAGAAATAACTTAAACACACGAATGATAAGATATAACTTACAATATATGGGTTGCCAAGTGATTCAAGTATAAAGGATTGAAATCCACCAACTTGAACTAGATCCACCACCAAATTTCTTGGCTTGGAAAATAGATAAAAGAGGTAAAAGAGAGAACACTCTCCACTACGAGTGGGCACGGGTCGGGTTGGGTTTGGCCCAACCCGAAAAAAATTCGAACCCTATCAGGTCACAAAAAATGAACCTAAAATAGGATTTTGGAAAAAATGAACACATCGGGTTCAGGTTGGTTGGGTTTGGGTCGGGTGAATTTCATATGGTTTTATATAATAAATAATATTTGTTTACAAAATTATCATTAAAATGAGGTATAGTCAAGTGGTAAACTTGTTAAAGGTGTAAATGGAAGTCAATGGTTCGAATCCTAGTGTCCGCAAACTATTTCAAATATTTTTCTTAAAAATATTTCGGGTCGGGTTTCAGGTTTTTAAGGCCCAACAACCTAAACCCGATCGGGTTGGCTTATTTGGACCCAAAGTTGGGTTTTACTGTTGGCCCAATAAGGAAAAAACCTGAACCTGACGGGTCGGGTCGGGTCGGGTAAATGTACCCACCCCTACTCTCCACTCACAAAGTGTTTAAATTTTCTTCATTCATCAAGTCTATCAATTACAAGTGAAATGGCCTTAATATAGAGTGGTCTTACACAAAAGATGGAAGGACAAAAATACCCTTCAATTAACAATTACAAAACAAAAGAAACAAAGGCAAAAAGTAGAATTCGGATGATTTACGCCGTAGCGGTAGACAATTTGCACTGCAGTGGTGATCTACTGACTTGTGAAGCGATGCGACGGTAGACAATTTGCACCGCAGTGATGATCTACTGACTTGTGAAGCGCTGTGGCGGTGGCTCTTTGCTCCGAGGCAAAAAACAAGAACTCCGAAATTCTTGATGGGGCAAAACTTAGCGCTACAGCGATAACAGGTTTGCACCGCAACGTTGAGTTTCTGATTTGTGCCTTTTGGGATGTAGGAACATAGCACTGCGGCATAAGGATATTGGTGTCGTGGCGTTGAGCCAAAGACACACAAATTTTACGTGACATTCCTACAAGTTTTGACATTTTACAAATAAAACCTAATTACAACAATCCTGGAGAATTACAGCTTAAATGACTACAATTGAAATACAATAACAAAATTTCAATAATTAAGTACAAAAAAAAAATTCTCATTTAGGAGACTATGCAATCCAATTAGTTAACATCTAAATGAATTTCATTGCATCCCAATGATAAAATTAAGCTTCATTACCGATTTGGACTTGTTTGGGCTGAATTTCAATTTGGAGCTTGATCTTGTTTGGGCTGAATTTGGATTTGGAGCTTGATGGGACAAAAATGGAAGGGTGACCAAAATATATCATTTATGTGAAATAGACTCATCTCTGAAATTATTCCAATCAAAAGAGGAGATGATTAATATAACATACCTAGGAACAACAGGATAGGAAGAAACTCGATGCTCATTCTTGATTATGTGCAAATCAGAATGACAAATCCCGCAATATTGAATCTATCTTCATTATAATATCATTCTCACAATTGGCCCTGCAGCATGCCAATCACAATATGACACTGTGGCTACTCATGGTCTGCATAAGACTGTTGCTCACGGTGTGCCAACCACAGTCTTATGCAAACCATGACGGTCTTACCCAAAATTGCATCCATCTTCAACCTCTTGATTTCCAAGTTTCCCGACTCCAAACATCCTCCATTTGTTACTTTCAGGCATTATTCAATCAAATTAAGCTATATATTTCTCAAAAACGACTTTTGAACACCAAAATTAATTAGTTCGTAAGCCCTAATATCTAATCAAATCAAACAAAAAAAAAATTAAATAATCATACTCATACTCATAACAAAGAAACCGATTGATTTCTGCTATTTCTATCAGCAAAGTAACAAGCTTGAATAATCAAAAAACTAAAATCATCACTTCAACATACCTTGAGCCAAAATCGTGCATCTTTATATCTTCCTGATCATTAAGTAGCGAACAAGCTTTCATTTCCTATCATTTGCCAATAAGCAACCCTTTGTTTGCCCAAAACAAGAGAAGAATCGAAGGTAGCAGAGATTAAAGAGAGTTGTCCCATCCAGTTTATTCAATTGGGCTGTAGAGAGGCTTTTCTTTTGTTTTTAAGGTGGGGGCATTTTAGTCCAATAGGATGAGGTTGACTATTGATATCAAAAGAAATATAGAACATGATATTTTTCAACTTCCCCCCTCCCACTTAGTTATTTTTCTTCTAATTCCCCAAAAGAAAGGAGGAATTCCCTTTGAGACCCTCAGATCGCAAGGGAAATGTTACAAGGGACGTTGTTGGTTTTGCTCCGTATGTGAAAAGAATCAAAGAGCTTCTAAAAGCCCGTAAGGATAAGAGGGCATTGAAGATTGCTAAAAGAAAGTCGGACACTCACAAGAGGGCAAAGAATAAGAGAGAAAAAATGTCTAGCATTCATTTTGGTTGATGGTTTATAGTAATGGTTGTTGTTTGGGCGAATGAGGTGTTTACTTGGACGATGCGTGGTGGTGTCATGACATGTTTTAGGGTGGATTTGGTGTGCTAGTTGGCCATGGATCGTGTTTGTTTGCTGGTTTTGGTGATTGTCATTGGATTTGGTTATGTTGTTCCTTCGTGGTGGGTGGCGTGTCACCGACCATAGCTAGGAGAAGGCTAGCCCCGATTGGCCTCACAAAGCCAAATCACTTGGTCACAACCCGTCGGCGGTTTCAAATTTCCGGTTTATTTTAATTGATTTTTATTTTTGGTTTGGGATTTTTAATTAGAATAATAAGTATTTAAGATGAAATTCATATCTGGCCTCTTCTGTTGGTCTGATTATTAATAGGAAAAGTCAATTGACCAAATCCAATCAAAATTGGATTGGATTGGATTTGATAAGTTAGTTTTGAAGGATTGGATTGGATTTTGAATACCTCTTCTATTTGGCAATAAAAGAAGATAAAGTTATAAAATAAATGGTTTGACACCTCTATTAATTGATTCTATCAAAAAATTTTCGTGTCATTAACAATTGATTTGACGAAATTTGTTAATAAATATTTTTTTATCGATTTTAAATATATCAGAAAAAATTATGATTTTTAAAACTCAATTCTCCACATGATATAAAGATAAAATATAGGACTACTTACTAAAATTAATCCAATTTCATATCAAATTTGAAAGAGAGAGAGAGTTGGTTACTATACTCATAATTATGAGTTTATTTAATTTTGTAGTATTGTATTGGAGATAAGATAATCTTGATATACCGCCAGAGTGGTAACAATCTCATTGATGGTTATTACCTTAAATTTTTATTTATTTTCTTTTAATTTTTTATCCATCTAGTATTATTATGCCACTATAAGTTGTATTATTTAGGATATAAATAGTTGTATGTGTAGTAGTACTCTTAAAAATTTTAGAAACTTTTTGATGGAAATAACTTATATAAAATCACATCAAAAATTATTTTCTCTCATGTGTCTCCAAAAACACCAATTGGTTTATGCATTCTCACTAAACCATTGTTGAAACTAGCAGCGCTTCAATGACTTTCGATCCATTCCAAGACATTTGCATATGATTGCCATAATCTCTCCTCTAATAAAGCTAGTCAATTGTCAAAGAATTCCTAATATTTGTGAATGATGAAGCAGTGACTTTGGGGCTGTCATTTACAACCTGTTTCCCTTTAGTATAGGCTGTCAATTGTCGTTGTCATATCTATTCTGAAATACTCCTTATATGTATATATTGTGACTATTAGAGGTTGAATATGATAATTTGACCATATGAGACATTTGGTCCTCCACGTATGAGACAAATACATTTGAGATCCTTACCACTGAACTTTGTTTAGTTTCAACTTTGTTGAAAAGTACTTAAAAGGGAATCTTCTGTGAATTATAGATAATCATTTTATGTTCTAAAAAAGATCATATTAATTTATTAATCATGTCTACTTTGTTCTTATATACAAAAATTCTTTGAAAAATATGCAACGTGTTATAAAATATTACATAAGTGTGGATCCTATCACTTTATTTAAAAGTAACAATTGAAGGTGGTTCCTACGTGCAGCAAGTTGGCAACTAGGTCAACTTGCTTGCAACTTGCATATGTACAGTAACATTTGGGAGGCTATATAAAGCCCTCCCCACTTCAAATTTATACACACCAAGGAGCATTCTCTTCATTCCCTCTCTCTCTCTTCTCCCCCTTTCTCTTGGTTAATTAATTATTAGTCTCTAAATTTTAGTATTTTTCAATTACACCCCTTAGTTGTAATTTCGTTACACCCCTAACTGTCAAATATCACTATAATCCCTCAATTTTAGCTAATTATAAATATACCCCTAATCTTATTATATCGCTAATAGGCTAGTTTTATAATACGTTATCAGCACGAGGTTTTATTCAAATTGGTACAGGTATATATTTCACAAATTGTTATAATTAATGTCGTCATTATTTATAATATTATTTTTGTTATAACCTAACCTTGTTAGTATGCTATGTGGTTGCCACTATGATGGATCTTCCACATTAGAAAATAAAGATGGTGTTGAAATGATTGTATTATCGTTGTGCTATTTGATTATCCGTTTATATTATTCTCTAGACCAGAAGTCTAGACTAATTTTTAAATCATCAAATATTTTGATCTCTAAAATCCCTGAAGGATTGGTTAATATCTAGATCATCAAATATTTTGATCTCTAATATCTCTGAAGGATTAGAGTATTTTTTTGTACGCCGATAAACCTTCAGTAAGCAACTGAGGCAAATTTGATTGGAAAACCTTTCTGGATAATTTTACAACCTGAAATTGTGGAATTAAAAGACAACAAATTATTATTAAAGAAAGTTTTGTCAAAAAGGCTACAAGTCTAAGGAGATTGGGTTTTAATAGGGACCGATGTGACCCTTCTAATCTTTCCTGGAAACTTTCTTAGTATATTTAATTTCAGAACCTGAAGTTCTGGACTTTTAAATTAAAAATTAAAGGAACTTGAAGTTCTTATTTGGCTATTAGAATAGTACCCTGAAAGACTATTCATGATTACTATCAAAAATCACTGTTTACGATTATTATCAAACAGTAAGAAAATATTTGCCAAGAACCTGAAATTCTAAATACATTAGACTATTTATGACATAAAACTTAATTGATTATTATTTATGAATGTACAGTTGCTAAAATGTCAAATTTGGTAAAACATGAGTTTGAGCCACTTTTGCATGATGGAGACAACTATTATGAAATGGAAGAAGATGTCATACTCCATCTTAACTCCATGAATCTAGGAGATACAATTAAATATGGAAGTACTACATCCCTACAGGATCAGTCTAAAGCTATGATATTCTTACGTCATCACCCCATTAGAAGGTTGAAATCTGAATATATCAGTATAACTGATCCACTAATCCTTTGGAATAATCTAAAGGAAAGATTTAATAAACAAAAGACCATAATGCTACCAAGGGCCAGATTCTAATGGAATAATTTGAGGCTACAAGATTTCAAAACAATCGGTGAATATAATTCAGTCATGTTCAGAATTATATCTCAACTGAGATATTGTGGGCAAACTATCACCGAGGAGGATATGCTAGAAAGAACGTTATCTACATTTCATCCCTCTAATATGATCCTGATGCAGCAATATCAGGAGCGTAACTTCAAAAGGTATTCTGAGCTGATATCATGCCTTTTGGTTACATAGCAAAATAATAAAATCCTGGTGAAACACCACTATCTTCACCCCACTGGATCTGCACCATTTCCATAAGCAAATGCTGCAATTGGCTTGGCAACATTCCCTAAAGTGAATGTTGCATCTACTAGTAGTTATAACAGACGTGGTCGAGGTAAGAAGAAATTTCAATATAAAGGTGATCCCTCAAAGAATTTCAAGAACCACCTGAAGTGGAATAAACCTGAGCCCAAGCAAGAAAAAGAAAAAGTCCACAAATCAGACCAAATAAAACAAATGAGAGCACATGTTACAGATGTGGTGCTAATGGACATTGATCGCGTACCTGTCGTACGCCTAAGCATCTTTTGGACTTATACTAAGCCTCTATGAAGAATAAAGGCAAAGGTCTGAAAATAAATCTAAGCTAGGTTTCAATGGATCGTATAATATAAGCTAGATGAAAAAGCGTCAAGCTTTTTTAATATTTGTTTCTGGCCTGAGACAATTGAAGTAATGTAGAGAAATTCTTCATTATTCTCACATGTTGTCTCAATATGAAATTCATTGAGCCTTATATCTTTAAAACTAAGCAAATTTCTTCTGGATTTACTGGAGTATAAAGCCTCATTAATACATAACTTTGTACCATTTGCTAACAGGATATTGACTCTTCCGGAGCCTTCAATCAGGTTCACAGACCCTGATATAGTATTAACTTTAACTTCAAGTAAAGTTAAATTTAAGAAATACTTATTATTTTTCAAGATGGTATATGTTGTTGCACTATCGACTAAACATATATCATTATCTCTTTTGGAGACAGGTGACACACATCTTATGTCCATACATTTTTAAATAAAAATTAAATTAAATAAAAATGTATTATAACAAACAGTACATTAATGAATAATAAAAGTACAATAAAGAAAAGACATCACAAAGGAAAAACTGAAAATACANTAGTTTACTTAGATATTAGATCATCCACTATATGTCATCAAAGAAATCTGATACATTAAGATTTGTATTCGCAGTAGATTGATCCACAAGATTATTTTCAGACCTTTGCCTTTATTCTTCATAGAGGTTTAGTATAAGTCCACAAGATGCTTGGGTGTACGACAGGTACGCGACCAATGTCCTTTAGCACCACATCTGTAACATGTGCTCTCATTTGTTTTATTTGGTCTGATTTGTGGAAAACNCTTGGGCTCAGGTCTATTCCACTTCAAGTGGTTCTTGAAATTCTTTGAGGGACCACCTCTGTATTGAAATTTCTTCTTATCTCAACCACGTCTGTTATAACTACTATTAGATGCAACATTCACTTCAGGGAATGTTGTACGCGACCAATGTCCTTTAGCACCACATCTGTAACATGTGCTCTCATTTGTTTTATTTGGTCTGATTTGTGGAAAACNCCTTTTCTTGCTTGGGCTCAGGTCTATTCCACTTCAAGTGGTTCTTGAAATTCTTTAAGGGACCACCTCTGTATTGAAATTTCTTCTTACCTCAACCACGTCTGTTATAACTACTATTAGATGCAACATTCACTTCAGGGAATG
Source organism: Bursera palmeri (assembly GCA_026225775.1). Taxonomy (NCBI): domain Eukaryota; kingdom Viridiplantae; phylum Streptophyta; class Magnoliopsida; order Sapindales; family Burseraceae; genus Bursera; species Bursera palmeri. Next base: position 9,393 of record JANKKB010001110.1, read on the forward strand.
TTGCCAAGCCAGTTGCAGCATTTACTTCTGAAAATGGTACAGATCCAGTAGGGCGAAGATAGTGGTTTTTAATCAAGATTTCATTATTTTGCTCTGCAACCAAAAGGCATAATATCAGCTCAAAATACCTTTTGAAGTTGCACTCCCGATATTGCTGCATCAAGATCATATTGGAGGGATGAAACGTAGATAACGTTCTTTTCAGCATATCCTCCTCGGTGATAGTTTGCCTACAATATCTGAGTTGAAATATAATTCTGAACATGGTTGAATTATATTCACCGATTGTTTTGAAATCCTGTAGCCTCAAATTATTCCATTGGAATCTNGGCCCTTGGTAGCATTATGGTCTTTCATTTATTAAATCTTTCCTTTAGATTATTCCAAATGATTAGTGGATCAGTTATACTGATATATTCAGATTTCAACCTTCTAACGAGGTGATGACGTAAGAATATCATAACTTTAGACTGATCCAACAGGGATGTAGTACTTCCATCTTTAATTGTATCTCCTAGATTCATGGAGTTAAGATGGAGTATGGCATCTTCTTCCCATTCATAATAGTTGTCTCCATCATGCAAAAGTGGCTCAAACTCATGCTTTGCCAATTTTGACATTTTAGCAACTGTACATTCACAAATAATAATCAATTAAGTTTCATGTCATAAATAGTCAAATGTATTTAGAACTTCAGGTTCTTGGCAAATATTTTCTTACTATTTGATAATAATCGTAAACAGTGATTTTCGATAGTAATCATAATAGTCCTTCAGGGTACTATTCCAATAGCCAAATAAGAACTTCAAGTTCCTTTAATTTTTAATTTAATAGTCCAGAACTTCAGGTTCTAAAATTAAATATACTAAGAAAGTTTCCAGGAAAGATTGGAGGGGTCNACAAGCAGTGCAAATTTTTACAAAGAATTCAAGGGGATATATGTGGGCCTATTCACCCATCAAGTGAACCATTCCGTTATTTTATGATCTTTATTGATGCTTCTGCAAGATGGTCACATGTGTGTTTGTTATCAACTATAAATTTTGCATTCGCTAAACTACTTGCTCAGATTATTAAATTACGGACAAATTTTTCAGACCATCCTATTAAATCAATTCGTCTAGATAATGCTGGTGAATTTACATCAAAGACTTTTGATGATTATTGCATGTCCGTAGGTATTGACATTGAGCATCCTGTACCATATTTCCATACTCAAAATGGTTTGGCAGAATCCTCCATAAAGCGTTTACAAATAATGGCATGCACTTTATTGTTGAGAACGTAGTTACCAACTTCTGCCTAGGGTCATGCAATTTTACATGTTGCATTATTGATAAGATTAAGGTCCACTGCTTATCATGAGTATTCTTCGTTACAACTTGTACTTAGAAAACAAACTGATATATCTCATTTAAGAACTTTTGGTTATGTTGTACAAGTTCCCATTGCTCTTCCAAAGCAGACAAAAATGAGACCTCAACGTCGATTGGGGATTTATGTGGGTTACATTTCACCATCTATAATAAGATATTTGGAACCCCTGACGGGTGATCTTTTTACTCATGATTTACAGATTGTCATTTTGATGAGACAGTGTTCCCACCATTGAGGGAAAAGAAAATAACTCTCGAAGTTAAGCAAGAATTTTCTTGGAATGTAGCCACTTTGTCTCATTTTGATTCTCGCACTCCTCAATGTGAAATGAGGTGCGAAGATTAATACATCTTCAGAGTATAGTGAATCAAATGCCGAATGCAGCAAAAGTAACAAAATCACATATTCATGTTGCTAATATACCGACAAGGATTAATGTTCCTGAAGAACGAATCCCCCCTAAAATAATAAATAATCAATCTACTACACGTCAGAAGCGTTGTAGGCCCCTTGGATCAAAAGATACTGTCCCCTAAAAAAGAAAAGTGACGTATAACAGTCCTTTTGAAAATAAAGATCGAGTTAAAGATTCCACATCATTTGATTTATCTCTTGAAGAAATAATAGCCCCTGAAGAGGTACAAGCCCCTAAATAGGTGCAAACTCCTGAAGAAGCACGTGTAACGAGAAATGAGGAAATTCATATTAATTATATGTGAAATCGTAATAAGATGGTCATCAATGAAATTTTTTCATTCGCTGTAGCCACTGAAATTATGAATGATGATTATGAATCCTATACAGTGGATGAATGTAAGCAAAGATATGATTGGCCCAAATGGAAAGAAGTCATTCAAGCATAATTGACTTCCCTAGACAAATGTAAAGTTTTTGTACCTGTAGTCCAAATGCCTGAAAACGTTAAACCCGTTGGATAAATAGCCTCCCAAATGTTACTGTACATATACAAGTTGCAACTTGATGCACGTAGGAACCACCTCAAATTGTTACATTTAAACAAAGTGGTGGGGTCCACACTTATGTAATATTTTATAACACTCTCCCTTGGAGACCACCACTTAATTATATTTACATTGCTAAAGAAAAACCCAGTGGGATAAAAACCAAAGCAAGAAATACAATAAGTGGTGTTGGACGTGCTTCATACTGCCTCATTAAAAACCTTGTCAGGAAAACCCAGTGAAACAAAACCTGATCAAAGGCAAAAAGAATGCAGTGCACATATGTCTAAAAATACTCCCCTGATATATGCTCCCCCTGATCATGGTATAAATAATGTGTTAATCTGGTTACTTGTTGAGCCACCGCATATCGATCTTGTATATCAATCTTTTAAATGTTGATGTCGGCAGTGTCTTGATAAATAAATCTGTAAGATTATCATTTGAACGGATCTGTTTCACATCAATCTTTTTACTTTCTTACAGTTCATGCGTGTAGAAGAATTTTGGAGAAATATGTTTTGTCTTGTCTCCTTTAATATAACCTTCTCTGACTTGGGTAATACACGCTGTATTATCTTCATATATGATAGTAAGAGGATCAATGGTTGGAGATAACTGGCATGAACTCTAGATGTGATGAATGATAGATCGTAACCATATACACTATCGGCTGGTCTCATGCAATGCTAATATTTCAGCATGGTTAGATGAAGTTGCAACCAAAGTCTGTTTAATCGATCGCCATGAAATTACAATCCCATTATATGTAAAAACATATCCAGTTTGTGATCGAGCTTTATGGGGATCAAACAGATAACCAGCATCAGCATATCCAATCAAAACAGGATTTTTAAAAGGCTCATATGAAAAGAATAATCCTAAATCATTAATTCCCCGTAGATAACGAAAAACATGTTTAATTTCATTCCAATGTCGTTTAGTAGGTGCAGAACTAAACATTGCCAATAAATTTACTACAAAAGCAATATCGGTCAAGTACATTGTACCAGATACAATAATGCATCTATGGTATTCAGATACGGTACTTCAAGACCAAGTATCTCTTCATCATCCTCTTTATGACGGAATGGATCTTTCTTGGGATCAAGTGATTTAACAACTATCGGGATACTTAATGGGTGAGCCTTATCCATGTTAAATCGTTTCAATATCTTTTCGGTATATGCTAATTGATGAACAAATATTCCATCAGATTTGTGCTCGATCTGCAGGCCGAGACAAAATTTTGTTTTCCCCAAATCTTTCATTTCAAATTCTCTTTTCAAATATTGAGCAACAACTTGGATCTCTTCTGGAATTCTAATTAAATTCATGTCATCGATATATACTGCCATAATGGTAAAACCAGATTCTGACCTTTTTATAAATACACAAGGACATATAGGGTCATTAACATATCCCTCTTTTGTTAAGTATTCACTAAGACGTTGATATCACAATCTTCCATATTGTTTCAGTCCATACAATGATCTTTGTAATTTAAGTGAATACATGCTCTTTGGTTTTGTGTTAATTACTTCTGATAATTTAAATCCTTTAGGGAGTTCATGTATATGTCAGTATCTATTTTACCATATAGGTAAGCAGTAACCACATCTATAAGGCGCATGTGAAATTTTTCTGAGACTGCTAAACTAATCAAATATCTGAAGGTGATCACATCCATTACCGGGGTATATGTCTCATCAAAATCAATACCCGGTCTTTGATAAAAACCCTAAGCTATAAGTCGAGCTTTTTATCTGGCAATCTCATTATTCTTATTTCGCTTTCTAGTAAATACCCATTTATATCCAACGGGTTTAACGTCTTCAAGCGTTTAGACTACAGGTCTAAAAACTTCACGTTTGCCCAGGAAAGTCAATTCTACTTGAATGGCAATATCGTTTAATGAAGCAGTATGAAGCACGTCCAACACCACTCATTATATTTCTTGCTTTGGTTTTTATCCCACTAGGTTTTTCCTAAGTAACGTAAATATAATTAAATGGTGGTCTCCGAGAGGGAGTGTTATGAAATTATTAATTATAGTAGATCCCATCCCTTACTTATTATATGTATTGCGTACGCGATGACGTAAATATTTAGGACGATTGCATAAGCAATAATGTAAATAGTAAAGGATAAATTTGTAATTTACTATGTAAATAGTGAAGGAGGCTGCTTATAAATAGTAACCTCCTCCACTCCCGTAAATCATCCAAGAATAAGAGAAAATCTCTGTCTTCTCTTTTCTCTCTCTTTTTGCTTAATTCTATTTAGTCCCTCAACTTTAGCTTTTTATAATTACACCCCTAAGTATATATTTGGTTAATAGTCCACTAGTTTTAGTATCTTACAATCACAACCCTAATTATAATATATCACTATAGTCCCTCAAGCATAATATCACTATTATCCCTAGAGTTTGATACTTTACATCTACACCCCTAGTTGGTTAATTTTTAATAGGCCAAGTTTTCAAAACACGTGTTGTAAAACTAACCTATTAACGATATAATAATATTAGGGATATATTTATAATTAGCTAAAATTGAGAGACTATAATGATATTAGACAGTTAGGGGTGTAACTGATAAATTATAACTAAGGGGTGTAATTGATATTTTACACCTTCGAGGTGTAATTGAAAAATATTAAAATTTAGGGACTAATATAATTAACCAAGAAAGAGGGGGAGAAGAGAGAGAGAGAGAATGAAGAGAATGCTCTTCGGTGTGTATAAATTTGAAAGAGGGAGGGCTTTATATAGCCTCCCAAATATTACTGTACATATGCAAGTTGCAAGCAAGTTGGCCTAGTTGCCAACTTGCTGTACGTAAGAACCACCTCAAATTGTTACATTTAAATAAAGTGGTGGGGTCCACACTTATGTAATATTTTATAACACTCCCTCTTGGAGACCACCATTTAATTACTTAGGAAAAACCCAATGGGATAAAAACTAAAGCAAGAAATACAATGAGTGGTGTTGGACGTGCTTCATACTGTCTCATTAAAAACCTTGTCAGGAAAACCCAATAGGACAAAACCTGATCGAAGGAAAAAAAGAGTGCAGTGCACATATGTCCAAAAATACTCCCATGATATATGCTCCCCCTGATCATGGCATAAATAATGTGTTAATCTGGTTACTTATTGACCGTCGCATATCGATCTTATTTATCAATCTTTCAAATGTTGATGTCGGCAGTGTCTTGGTAAATAAATCTGCAAGATTATCATTTGAACGGATCTGTTTCACATCAATCTTTTTACTTTCTTGCAGTTCATGCGTATAGATGAATTTTGGAGAAATATGTTTTGTCATGTCTCCTTTAATATAACCTCCTCTGACTTAGGCAATACACGTTTCATTATCTTCATATATGATAGTAGGAGGATCAATGATTGGAGATAACTAGCATGAACTCTGGATGTAATGAATGATAGATCGTAACCATATACACTTTCGACTGGTCTCATGCAATACTACTATTTCAACATGGATAGATGAAGTTGCAACCAAAGTCTGTTTAATCGATCACTATAAAATTGCAGTTCCATTGTATATAAAAACATATCTAGTTTGTGATCGAGCTTTATGAGGATCAGACAGATAAGCATCAGCATATCCAATCAAACCAGGATTTTTAGAAGGCTCATATGAAAAGAATAATCCCAAATCATTAGTTCCCCGT
>JANKKB010001111.1:0-10768 GCA_026225775.1 Bursera palmeri
AGGATAAAGGAAAATGGGGGAGAGGTTTTCTCTCAACACAAGTGTGTGTAATTTCAAATTCATTCAATAATTGTTGTTGTAATACAAGTGAATGGCTTTAAGTCATAAGCCTTACAATGATTCACGGAATGGATAAAATTGCCCTTACAAAATTCCATTCAAAAAGTAGAGAAAAAGGGCAAAAACTAAAATTTCAGCGCCTGGGCGCTATGGCGGTGACTATGTGGCGTTGTGGCGTTAAAAGCTTGAATAGTAACTCGTGAAGTCAGTGGCTAGGTGCAGCGGCGGTGACTTAGGGGTGCCGCGGCGGTCGACTTTAAGTTTGCAAAATTTTTCTAAGGCATGAGACAACATTTTTAGAGCAAAAATTTCATACAAGTTAGAGGCTGAGCGTTGCGGCGCTGGGAATGGAGCGCTGCGGCGTTTAGCTACTGATTTGCACGAAATTGGCCAAAATTTGACTAAGGCAAAAAAATCCCAAATGTGCCCTATGACTTCCTAGGGTAATTTTTACATATACCAAGATACAAAAACAACATAAATGAACATAAAACAAATGAAGACTCAATTATTTGGGAGGCAATACAATCTATCTAAGGATGATGAAGGTGGATTACATTGTATCCCATAATTGAGCTAGGGGTGAAATAACCTATTTAGACTTGTAGGATTGGCTTGCTTGGGCTTGGAAGTGCTGGAGCTCGAGGCAAGGCTTGCGGATTCGGATCATCCTCCCCCGGTTGAGAAGAATTTGCCCTCAAATTAGGTCGTCCTCCACATACGGGCTAAGGTCTCCCACATTAAAAGTTGCCGAAACTTCTCCGTACTCACTAGGCATGTCTACCTTGTAAGCATTGTCATTGACTTTCTCAAGGACTTCAAAGGGTCCATCCGCCCTTGGTGTTAGCTTGCTTTTCCTCTTACTTGAGAATCTTTCCTTCCTCAAATGTATCCACACCAAGTCTCCCGGTTGGAATAGCTTCGGCTTCCTATTCTTGTTAGCCTTGTTCTTGAACTTCTTATTGGCTCTCTCAATTTGAATCTTCACAGCCTCATGGATTTTTTTTCATTTGCTTGATCTTCTCTTGAGCATCCGTACTAGGCTTGTGGTCAAGGGGCAAAGAGGTGAGATTAATGGGAACAAGTGGGTTAACTCCATACACTACCTCAAATGGAGTATGACCCATAGTAGAACTTTTTTCTCGGTTATAGGAAAACTCCACATGAGTCAAATGCAAATCCCAATCTTTCAAATGCTTGCTCACAAGACTCCTCAAAATAGTTCCTAACACCCTATTAATTACTTCCGTTTGGCCATNCGGTTTTGAGGGTGATGGGAGGTGCTAAACATTAACTTAGTTCCTAGTTTTTCCTATAAGCTTCTCCAAAAGTGACTTAGGAACTTAGTGTCTCTATAGGATACAATTGTTCTAGGGAGGCCATGTAATCTAACAATTTTCTTAAAGAACAAGTCGGCTACCCTAATGGCATCATGTGTGGTGTGACATGGAATAAAATGTGCCATTTTGGAAAACCTANTTTACTACAACCATAATGGAATCATTACCTCTTTGTGTTCTAGGCAAGGCAACCACAAAATCCATACTTAGATCTTCCCAAGGGTGCTCGGGTACCGCAAGGGGAATATATGGCCCGACCTTGAATTGCATCTTGGCCCTTTGGCATGAGCCACATCTCTCAACTAGTGCTTGCACATCCCCTAGCATTTTCGGCCAATAGAAGTGCTCCTTAATGGTGGCTAGCTTCTTAGCAACCCCAAAATGTCTAGCTAGGCTTCTTCCATGAGCTTCTCTCATAATGAGCTCTCTAAAACTTCCCTTAGGCACACAAAGTTTGTTGCCTTTGAACAAGTATCTGTCATGCATCACATACTCTTCATAACCTGGTTTGCAACATTCAAGCATACAGTTTTTCATCTCATCATCCACATCATAATTCATCTTCATCAAATCAAATCCAAGAACTTTGGACTCAAGTATGGACAACAAGGCATACCTCCTAGAAAGTGCATCGGCAACCATATTGTGAACTCCTTGTTTGTAGTTGGACATGAAGGAGAATGATTGAAGGAACTCAACCCATTTGGCATGCCGAGGAGTGAGTTTGTGTTGCCCATTGATAAACTTTAGGGCTTGGTGGTCCGAATGAAGCACAAATTGCTTGGGCCGAAGGTAGTGACTCCAATAGCTCAATGCTCTCACAATAGCATAAAATTCTTTATCATACGTGCTANTACCTCCTCTTGGATTCATTTAGCTTCTCACTAAAGTAGGTAATGGGTCTCCTATCTTGAGGGAGGACCACACCAATCCCAACTCCACTAGCATCATATTCCACTTCAAATAGTTTTTTAAAATCTGATAATGCTAGAACGGGAGCTTGACATAGCTTACTCTTGACCTTATCAAAAGCTTCATCCGCTTCTTTAGTCCACTCAAAAGCCTTCTTCTTCAAACATTCGGTGATGGGGGCCATGAGTATGCTAAAGTTTGACACAAACCTCCGATAAAATGATGCCAAGCCATGAAAGCTTCTAACATCCGTGACATTCTTTGGTTGGGGCCAACTTTGTATCGCTTCAACCTTAGATTGATCTACCTTAATCCCTCTACTAGTAACCACATATCCAAGGAAGGTGATGCTAGGAGAAAAGAACTCACATTTCTCAAGCTTTGCATACAATTTCTTTTCCCTAAATTTTTTAAAAACTCTCCTCAAATGCTCCACATGGTCTATTTCATTCCTACTATACACCAATATATCATCAAAATAAACCACAACAAATTGATTTAGAAAAGGTTTAAGTACCTCATTCATCAACCTCATGAAGGTACTTGGAGCATTGGACAATCCGAACGGCATTACCATCCACTNCATATAATCCACCTTTGGTCTTGAAGGCGGTCTTCCATTCATCTCCCTCTCTCATCCAAATTTGATGGTAGCCACTCCGTAAGTCAATCTTTGAGAAGATTTCTGCACCATGTAATTCGTCAAGCATATCATCAAGCCTAAGGATTGGATACCTATACTTGATGGTAATATTATTAATGGCTCTACTATCCACACACATCCTATAGGTCCCATATTTTTTTGGAACCAAAAGAGTCGGTACGGAACATGACTCATACTCTCCCTCATAAAACCCATAGAGATCAACTCATCAACTTGCCGTTGCAACTCTTTAGTCTCTTGTGGGTTGCATCTATAAGCCAGTCTATTAGGTAGGGATGCTCCCGGCACCAAGTTTATTTGATGCTCAATTCCCCGGAGAGGTGGTAACCCCTTCGGAAACTCTTTCGGGAATACGTCTTCATACTCTTGCAAAAGATATTGAAGTTTCGGGTGAGGGGGAATCTCCTTGGTCACTTCCTTCTTCTCGGCTACCATGAGGGCTAATATGGACTTGTGTTTAAGCATAGCCTTTTCTAATTGAGTGCCACTTAGAAATAAGTTTTTATGTGTAGGCTCTTGGGTAGATGTTTGGGATAGTGTTTGGGTTGGTGTTTGGGATGGTGGCAAGGGGGCTAAAGTGATGGTCTTCTTGCTAAGCTTGAAAGAATAGGAATTCTTTCTCCCATCATACATCACTTCTCGGTCATATTGCTATAGGAATCACATCACAAACCACTTCATCTACATACCTCTTCCCAATGGAGAATGGGACAATCACTTGCTTGACTACTTNGTACCGTGTCTCCATTACTCAACCATTGAAGCTTGTATGGTCTTGGATGTGAAATTGTGGGCAAGGTTAGCTTCTTAACAAGCAAGGTAGAAGCAACGTTAGTGCAACTACCACTATCCACAATAACCGTACATACCTTCCCCTTGATGGTACATCGCGTGTGGAACAAGTTCTCTTTTTGTTCATGCTCTTGAGGACTCACACTAGCTTGCAAAATTTTCTTAAGCACTAGGATTTCCCCATTGTCGGCTTGCTCCACTATATCTTCCTCTTCACTCTCATGCTTTTCCTTCTCTTCTTCACTTGACTCTCCTTGGAAGGCCTCTTCAATGTCATGAATCTCCTTGATTGTCATGACTATTCTATTAGGGCAATTGGATTGGTAATGCCCATACCCTTGGCACTTGAAACACTTGATCTTCCTCAAGTCAGCCCTTAGGGTCTCACTCTTCACTACATTGGACTTCTCTTTTGGAGCTTCAACCGGTCTATTCTTGCCATAACCCAAAAATGGGACATAGGGTTTAGGAGTGGAGGATGATCCCTTTTGAAAAGATCCCTCCTTGAAGAACCTCTTTGGAGCCGTGNGACTTTAGTGTCTTGAGTTGCCTTTCAACCTTCAATGACAACTTGCAAACATCATTGAAAGAGGAGTATGGTTGCAACTCTACTTTGTGTACAATGTCCCTATTGAGCCCACCTAGGAACCTAGCAATAGTTTGTTTCTTTTCTTCGGGTATATCACTCCTTACCATCAAATTTTTAAATTCCCGAATGTATTCTTCAACCTTCCTTTCCCCTTGCTTCAAATTATGCAATCTAAGGTAAAGATCTTGCTTGTGATTTTCTAGCAAGAATCTTTTCCTAAGCTTCTTCTTTAGCTTCTCCCATGAACGAATTTTAGACTTCCCCTTTCTATCTCTTTTCTTCTTCAAGTTTTCCCACCATAGGGATGCATATCCCTTAAGCTTCAATATGGCTACCCTACATTTCTTCTCATCATNTATAGCCCTTGAACTCAAATACCCTTTCAATTTCGTGCACCCATTCAATGTAGTCATTTGGGTCACTTCCTCTACTAAATTCGGATAACTCAACCTTAATTCCCCTATCATCATCATCATGATGGGTTCTTCTTCTCCTCCTCTCATAAATCTCAACATCACTAGAGGNATTCGGGACTCTCCTCTTGGCTTTTCTCATAAGGAGGTGTCTCACTAGGAGCTCTATGGTGTCTCCTTGGTGGGGGTTGTCGGTCAAAGGTTTGTGGAGTTCGTGTTTGGTTTAAAGGCTCATGTAATAGGGGTGGTGTTTGGTGAGGAGCATGGGATGTTGATGGTTGTGATTAAAGCAACTTGCCAATGTCTTTAGACATGTTGCTCACCATAGCCATCATGGTGTTTACATCTTGCCTCAATTCATTTATTTCTCTTTGCATTTTAGTGTTGGCAACTTCCCATGGGTGAGGTGGAGTGGATGAGGAACTCCTATGTGACATTTTGGCAAATTTGGCTCGGATGAACAGTAAATTCATCGGTGAATAGTATCACATGAATAGTATCTTTGAATGGTATTTGATGAATAGTGGTGATAAATAGTAGTAACCGGATGTGAATAGTATTTCGGTTGGGGTCTAATGGAGTTGGTTGGGATGTAATTAGGCTAACTAAAAGGGAATAGTATCTAGTTATGGTTGTAGAGATGGGTCAAGTGGGTGGGTGTGAGTGGGGTGAGGTGTTGGCTTGTGGTGGCTTGAGGTTGGTGATGGTGTAAGAAGGTTGGTGGGTTGGTGGTGAGGTGTCCAAGTGTGGGGGCTTGNAGTGTTGGAGGGTGGTGGAGTGTTTGAATGTGGGAAGGAAAATAAATTAATTTTAAAAGGAAAAAATACTATTGATCTTCTTCCTCCCTAGACCAATTTCGAATTCACCATTGAAGACCCAAGGAAAGCTTCACACAACTCATGCAATCAACCATCAAAGCTCACCAATTTTCACTCCAAATTAGCCTAACCTAGGCTCTGATATCAAATGATCCAAAAGCTATTGGATTCTACCACAAATTGGAGTGATTAACACAAATCCTACCCACAATTTCAACCATCAAAATACTTCNCAAAATAACATCAACAAACACTACACAACATTCCAAACATTCCACTATAACAATCTCCCAAATTCGGCAACAACAATCTACCCAACAATCAACACAAAATCAACACAAAGAACAAGTAGAGAAAACTTACAACAAGGTGCCAATAACACCCTCAAGCATAAAGGATTGCTCCACCAACTTGAGGTTCCAAGCTTAAAAGAGTTTGTTTACTAACTTGGAGGTTCCACCACCAATCCTTTGGCAAAGGAGAGGATAAAGGAAAATGGGGGAGAGGTTTTCTCTCAACACAAGTGTGTGTAATTTCAAATTCATTCAATAATTGTTGTTGNCAATACAAGTGAATGGCTTTAAGTCATAAGCCTTACAATGATTCATGGAATGGACAAAATTACCCTTACAAAATCCCATTCAAAAAGTAGAGAAAAATGGCAAAAATTAAAATTCTAGCGCCTGGGCGCCGTGGCGGTGACTATGTGGCGCTGCGGCGTTAAAAGCTTGAATAGTAACCCGTGAAGTCAGTGGCTAGGCGCAACGGCGATGACTTAGGGGCGCTGCGGCGGTCGACTTTAAGTTTACAAAATTTTTCTAAGGCATGAGACAGCATTTTTAGAGCAAAAATTTCGCACAAGTCAGAGGCTGAGCGCTGCGGCGCTGGGAATGGAGCGCTGCGGCGCTTAGCTACTGACTTGCACGAAATTGGCCAAAATTTGACTAAGGCAAAGAAATCCCAAATGTACCCTATGACTTCCTAGGGTAATTTTTACATATACCAAGATACAAAAATAACATAAATGAACATAAAACAAATGAGGACTCAATTATTTGGGAGACAATACAATCCATCTAAGGATGATGAAGGTTGATTACATTGCATCCTATAATTGAGCTAGGGATAAAATAACCTATTTGGACTTGTAGGATTGGCTTGCTTGGGCTTGGAAGTGCTGGAGCTCGAGGCAAGGCTTGCGAATTCGGATCAGAATTCTACTTGTCATCCTACGTGTCAACTATACAAGCCTATGCTTCAGGATTATATAGATATATGGATAACAAAAAGCATGCAATTATTTCTAGTCGTTTTATAAGTGATTATTTAAGCCATTTTAAGTATGGACATGTGGAACAGGATGCTCAACATCAATTCCTATAGACATACAATAATCATTATAAGTCTTTGTCAGATTTTACCCAAAATGCACAATCTATGGTTGAACAAAGTGTTAAATGGAAGCAATACTTACATCCTTTGCCCTTGGTTGATTTCTGAAAATTTTCTTCCAAGGGACCTACAATATTAAGTATACAAGTTAGATAACTAAACACTAATAGCTAAGTACTCTTAATTCCTTAGAAAAGATGACTTCTTGCTAGAGAATTTGTGTGATTTGAAACAAAACACAAAGGAAGAGAGCAAGATGGATTTGGCAATCAAGGCTTCCCTGAGAAGTGAGAGAAAAGTGTATAACACACTTATATTATATTGCTTATGGTGTGAATACATTACACCCAAATTGTAATTAATGCTTGATTATTCTTGGCTAAGTAATTACATTAATTCCAAATTAATGTAAACCATATAAACATTAACCAATCGCAAGTGAGCTTATCCACCAAGATATTTTGTTAAATATCGACTAACTTCAGTTAGTTTAATTCTTCTCTCTTTAATTCATGGGCTTGTTTAGGCTTGGATTTAAATAAAATATTTGAAACCTTTGTTAAATAGACCCAATCCATTTTACATGTGTAAGCCTAAAACCAATTAGTGATCCAATCCACTAAATTGATCTATCCATCTTTTAAGCCCATGTGTTAATAGTGTTACAGAAAATACAATTCACAGATTACTATTCAACCTAGACAAAATATGCTCTCGTAGCTTCTATATCAATTCTTCATCAGAATGTGGTCAGAGTACAACCCATTAGGCTTTCAGATATGTTGGCAAAAAATCATCACACGTAGACCATCCGTATTCCCATACACCAAGTTACGAGCCCATGATTTACTAGGCATAGTTGGCTTTTAGCAAAGTATCGTGCCCTCAATTCTCTAAAAGTATGCATAAGGCTTCCGAACCTTTTTTAGGCATAGTTTTATGTAATTCAATCCAATGCTAAATGTCACGTACGTAGTCTAGGGTTGGAATATGTCTCCCTTAATAATGATGAATTATTCAGATTCTCGTTTTACGTGTGATTCTCTTTTATGAGACGTGATTGAGAACAATCCTCATCACACTCTTGCATTTAGCTAGCATTAGAGTAATCATCGTCGAATCCTGTGTGACATCATCTCTATATACCAGGAGTGACATTTCCTATCTTGACATTACATTCACTCCTAAACAGTTTATAACATGTCCAACAACAAGTGTATGTGAAACCCCTTAGGATTCCAGACTACAAGTGTCAAAGCATACTGGTTTCTGAATGAGATGGCCATACAAGTCTTAGATCTAAAGATCATTTATACCTACTTGAGTGGACCTTCTATAGACGCTTAGTAAACTACCAATGAGATTCCATATTGGGTCAAATCCAGAATCTGTTATTGTCTCAAAACAGCTAACAACGTTTTCTTATACACTTGTATAAGTATCCAGTACTTAGATACATGAGAATCATACTGTTATACTTCTATAACTAGTACAAGTGTAATACTAGCCTATTCGTACAATGAATGTCCTATCTCGACAGTACTTTGACTAGGGACAATTTAATAATATTATATTATTTGAAATGATTTCTATTTCACATCTAAATTATTCATATAAACATTATAAGGACTTTTATCACATATAACAAAAATGTAATTTAATCGCATAAAATGATAAAAGTGCAATTTCCTTTTTATTATCAAATAAATAAATGTAATGTACAATATAGGTGATGCTTTGGGACATAATATCTCAACAGTCTTTGATGTAAATTCACTAATATTATCCAGACAAATAAATTTAATAGGATGAACCAGAAAATGTATTTGTAATTTAATAATTTGAGCAAGTAGTCTAGTGAATGCAACGTTTCTTGTAGATAATAAACAAACATGAGCCAACCATACAGAGACATTAATAAGTACTATAAAGTAATAGAATAGTCCACTTGATGGTGAATATGTCCATATATATCCCTTTGAATTTTCTATAAAAATGATGAGATTCATGACCAATCTTGGAAGGAGATTGTTTAACAAAAACGTGAACTCCCTCCTCCATCTCTCTTTGTCAAATTTTCACCAAAATTTGAAAATGAATCTAGTAGTTCAAGTGAATTCCATTGCTGCTAGGTGTTCTCAGCCATTAGAGGAGCTGATTGAAGAGAAGAAAATTTTGATTTTCAACACTTTTGCCTCTGGAAGCATAACATTAACTGGCTTGGAGTTAGTGAGTATTTATACTTTAATTTATGTTAAATTTAACCTAATTGTCAATGCTGTAATAAATTCTAACAATATATATATATATATCACATTTATTTTAATAATACTTTGTAAATAGAAGTATATTAACCATGATATATGATAGACACAAAATTATACATTTTTATTCTCCTTATATTTAGTCTATTTAGCATATTTTAGGTTATATGAGGTTCATTTATATTTATTTTATGTCAAATACATTTTTAGGGAAGTTTTAGAAAATATGCTTTAATTTGAAATTGTTAGCAATATTTTAACGTTAGACGTTTTAAGATTCTTGCAGGTTTTTGATATAGAATGAGTGCGCAGAAAATAAAATGGTCTCCAATAAAATTATATAGGACATCTCAAACTTTTCAAGAAGGTCTAGTTCATCAAAATCTAAGTTCATTTGGGCATACAAAAGTTGTTGCAAAGTCGAGGTAGGCTGGAAAGCAAGTCAAATCCGACCATTGGAGATTTAAGTAGGCATATCTGGAGCTTCAGAAGTCCAAATAAGGTGATTCAAAGGCTTAAAGTCATCTACACATCCTGAGCTACAATTATTATGAAGGATCCAAATTCTAGAACGGTCGTTTCCTATCCAAAACAAAACAATAATGAATCCATTTGAGTTTCTGACCATCGTTTGATGTTTTGAGTATAACTTCTTCATCCGATATCGAAATAAGGCGATTCAGGTGGCGTTCGAAAGTTAAGAGAAATATATACCACTTTTATGTAACCAATTTTCCAAAATCTGAATAAAAATTCTCAGGTCAAGAGTTACCACTGTGGTGGTAGATTTTTTGTTGGAGCGGTAGGTCGCGAGCTGAAAAAAAGATAAAAGAGAGATAAGATGACATTGCCCTTCAACCTAACTCATTTTGGGACTATAAATTTTGTGTTTTTAATGGAAAATGAGGCTACGACTCAGAGAAGAGAGGAGGAGATGCTAAACACGATAAAATTGTGGTGGTAGATTTTTTGTTGGAGCGGTAGGTCGCGAGCTGAAAAAAAGATAAAAGAGATATAAGATGACGTTGCCCTTCAACCTAACTCATTTTGGGACTATAAATTTTGTGTTTTTAATGGAAAATGAGGCTACGACTTAGAGAAGAGAGGAGGAGATGCTAAACAAGAGGATTCAAGGGATCATCTTATGACTTCTCCGTAAGATTACTTATTTTTCCATAATTTTATCGTGTTTTCTTTGTTTAGTATTTTACTAATTTCAATTATTATTATGGATTGCTGAATTTCTTGTGATTGAAAGGGGTTTATAATCCTAGACAATGATTCACTAATAAATTAAGTTTGGTATTCACTCCGATTCATATGATTATGTGAAGATGAGTTTGATTTACTGTTTTTAATGTTGTGAATGGCTTTTTCGATTGATTAGGTGGCCAACTAAGAGATTAGGATTGCTCATTCCATGTCATTATAAGGTTCTTAATATGGAAAAGTTAGGGATTTATAGAAACAAGTAACAATTTATAGTCATTGGCTATAAAGTAGGTTAAACTCTCAAGTTAAAAG
>JANKKB010001114.1:0-23756 GCA_026225775.1 Bursera palmeri
GTATTTACCCCACTTACTTGTACTAAAATTTATGCGGGCTACTCTTATGTTCTCTTTCTTCTTGTACATTTCCACCGTACACATGCGACACGTGCAACCCAAATTCATGTTTGTATAAAAGAGAAAGTATTGGGTACATCCTGTGTACCGTATAACATTGTAATCAGTACGATGATAGCGTAATGTCCATCAAAGATGTTGACAAAGTAGATTCCACTTATTCAGTAATTTTAAGATTAAAATTATACTAGGTTTTTTTGAAATTTGTTAGTATGACCCTTCAAATTTTGTTACTTGACATAATCTATCAGACACTATCGAACACATTCAATATCAAGCGAAGGGTTGTAATCTAATTTTGTTTGAAAACGAATTAAAACTCAAATGCACCTTTACGTTTTGGTTCATTTCTGCCATTGTTTCAAATTTTAATTCTATACAAAAACTTGAAATAGAGAAAAACAATAAATAATATTTTTAAAATATTAAATTATCACATCTGCGAAATCCAGATATCAAGCTATTTGCTAGCAAGAAATAATAAAGCTGTAAGATACATTATATGTTAACATATCACTTTATCACATTATTTAATAAATATCATATAATTTATTGGAGGTAAAATTTAGGACAATTACTTGAGAAATGTATTATTTTTTCAAAAAATAATACAATATTTACAAATTATTTATTAGTTAACGTAATACTATAGAGAGTGAATTTTTAAAAATTATTATTTTTTAAAGAATCAATAGATACATTTTTATTAGCGAATTTCATCAAACTATTTATTAATGGGGAATGATAAATTGTAGAATAAATAGTTTGATAGGGCTGGACAGAATTACCCGACCTGACCCGTTGGGTTTTTGTTGGGTCAGCCTATAAGAGAAACCGGACTTCGGGTCCAAAATTCCCAACTCGATCGGGTTTATTTTTTTTCGAGTTGGGTCCCAAGAACCTGAAACCCGACCCAAAGCTAAATATTAAAAATGTATTGTAAACACTATAATTCGAACCCTTTACCTCTTATAACACCTTTGACAAGATTACCACTTGACAACAACTCATTTTATTTATATTGTGTAAACAAATCTTATTTATTCATATCAAATTATGTGAATAAACTCAACCAGAAACCAACAACCCGACCCGAATAACTTAAATTTTTAACACTTCCCAGACTCGACGGGTTCAATTTTTTCAAAACCCGAATTCAGGTTCAATTTCCTTGACCCGATCGGGTTCAGGTTTTGTCGGGTTGGATCAAACCCGACCCAACCCGACATGTGCCCACCCCTAGGTTTGATACTTTTACTAAAGAATCATATCACTTTCGTCTTTCCAATAAATTGATCTAACATAAGTACAACATACCATCTACTTTAATTGGATTAACTAATTTTTACCCATAAATTATGTTGATTTTCATATTGATTTGCATAATTGAAATTTAATTTATAGAAGATTATAAGTTAATTATAATAGTAGTGCTGATCTACACATCTAAATATTATATTGTAATATGGTTCACTCACGGTCAGTAAATTGCTCCCTCCTATAAAATGAATCATCGTTCTCGGTGGAATGGCCTTTATAAGATGTTGATATGACAAGATAATAGTAACGAACGAGCAACGCGTTGGATGAATAAAGTGGCCAAGAGATTTGATGCTAGTGCTTTCAAAAGCAGGTATTTATACTCAGTAAGTAACTGAACTGAGTGATCATCGAAGTCCAAAGATATGGATTCTGAAATCAAAATTCCACTACTTTTACACATCAATTCATAGCTTAGAAGCTTTTGAAAATGTTCCACCTCGTTGGTTGATTTAACTTTTATGTAGATTTTATTTTACTTATCATGTCGTAAAGATTCTTTCACCTTTTTAATCGCATAAAGTTAAAGACCACGTATGAGTATTTTTATTGCCTTTAAAGGGTGTCCTGCACTCGTACAATCCTAAATCCTGTAAGTAAGTTAAAAAATTTTCCTACCACAAACCCACCAGAACACCAGGAGGCTAAACCGTAAAAATTGATTATAATAATTAATTTTTTTAATTTTTTCTGCAATTATAAACTCACCGCGTCACCCCAAGGATCGGTGATGTTAGTGTGACAGGTGAGGCGTAATAGTATATCTCAGAGAATGATTCCAACCTACGATAAGTTTCATTTTTTTCGAGAAAGGAACAACAGGTTAAAGTAAACAAAACGTTATTGGATGGGAAGGGTGGGCTCCTCAAACTCCTAAACTGAAGAAAGGTATCTTTGAGGAATCATTCCAAATGCTCGTGGTATAACTGGAATTTCACAACTCCGATATTTAAATCCCTCGAGTGAATATATTGATGTTTTTTAACTCTACCGGTTTGATTGGAAATATCAGTTTTATTTGAATAAAAAATAATAATTTATTAAGGGATTAAACTGTTAAAATTTTAATATTTAATTATTAATTCATAATAATCTATTGAATGTTAATAAGAAATTAAGAAGAGGTTAGTTTTGAAAGTCAATTCTAATGGCCTAACCCTTTAAGGCATGTTATGATGGGTGGAACGATAAGCACTTAAAATTATCAATTGGGCTACTTTTGTCTTTTTACTTTTGTAGCCATTCACAACCGGCCCATTATTGAAAAGATTCTCCTCATTTCTAATCGATTAGAAATGTTGCCTTGTAATGCGCAGCCCTGTTCTCGCCAATGAAATTTGTCTTTGTTCACCTAATCACAAAATTTTCTAGATGAACGCCAGAGATCATTGACGTTGTTACTCCTTAGATACACCGTGACTTTTCTCCATTAATTTCTTTATTAGGCAATTACTGCTTCAAAGTCAGAAACTTTCCTTTGTTCCGAGTCTATGTTAATGGATAAACAATCCCCATCTCTTTCCACCTAATTGACCAAAATGTCCTCGATGGCAAGTGGGAACTGGTTGCTACTCCACTGTAATGTTCGCACCCGTGTTAACTTCTAGTAAAATTAAAATCAGCAAATAAAGCTAGAAACAATCAATCGTGAGTAAATCTAGACCGTTGGATCACTTGATGATAAAATTGCGTAATTATACTTGTGAAAGACAGCTACACCGAAGTAATGCTCTTGGGCGAAATTAAGCGATCGTCTGCCCTTAAAACAATATCCGAGCAAGGGACATTTTCGCCAATTAAGAAAGAAAGAAGGTCAAGCAATCGACTAATACAGAGAGACAAGCAAAGCCAGGAATGGAAACAAGCAATATGATACCGACAAGACAGCCAACTGTGAAACGTCGTCGCTTCGTTTCCAATCGACTTGGTTTTTGTCCTGTTCGCCTTGCATATATCAAGAATTTCTTTGTCATTATTCCTTCTCTCTCCTCCAAAGGTCATCTCCTTCACTGTGGTTAACCAGAAAACAGATATTAGCTTGTCGCCGATTACTAAAGTATCCATCTCTAGTCATCTTCCAGCTCAAAACGCACGTCGTTTACACTTTGTTCATTTCGTTAAGCGACAAAGAAAGGCGTCGTGTTGCGGTTGTCTAACCTAATCCAATGTTGCGGTGAGTTCATGCGTGAGCGTGAAGAGTAAAATCTGAAACTTAGAAAAAAATGGATCGGGCGGCGTTAACTGTGGGGCCGGCGATGGATATGCCGATTATGCATGACAGTGACCGATACGATTTCGTGCGAGATATCGGTTCCGGTAACTTCGGTGTGGCTCGGCTGATGAGAGACAAGCTCACCAAGGAGCTCGTAGCTGTTAAGTACATCGAGAGAGGCGACAAGGTCAGTCTGGGAATTTCATTGAGGAATTTTTTTGTCACTTAATGGCAATTTATTTTGCGTCTGTTGCAATTAATGATTTTAGGAAATTAGGGAGCCTTTTTTTTTCTCCTTCTGATTGGACCTTTTAACTTTAGCGCTTTTACTTTTAAGTTATTTACGGAAATGTTATGTCCAAGGCGGCTTTCTAATTACGCTGAATTTATTTTTCCTTTTTAGGTAAAATTATCGTTGAAGCCTGATATTATTTAGGAAAGTTAATTAATTCCCTCAAATGAATGCTTTAGGGCTATAATTTTTCATCGTTTTAGATGTTCCAAAAATCCAACTTTAATTAATTAGTTTTCTTAAATCCTTTGTTGCAGGATTTGTTGAGATGGATATTTAATGAGTAAAAAATCATACTTAGATCAGCATGTGTTTGGTTGTAGGATTTAAAATTTTGATATATTTGTTTCCCTTAGAGATTGGGTGGAGTTCCATAACTTGGATCCAACTTGTAATTCATCAGCATTGGTTTTTCTTATATATATAACTTACCTTTTCCATATCCATTTGCTTGTTTCTTTTTATGTACGACGAATTAGGTAAACCCATTATCATTTAATGCACGTATATATTAAAAATTTAAGTAAAAAATGTTAACATTGTTATAAAGCAGTTCTTTTAGTTCTTCCATGGCCAGGTTTAAGAAAGAAGGGAATATATGTTTTAGGTAAGCTTCTTTAGCTCTTTTCTTGATAAGAGTCTTCTTTCCAACATCAAAGAAGAAGATCAAAACCCAAAATGTAAACAATTTTCAATTTTTCTTATAGTTGAGTCTTTGCTGTTTCTTTGAGTTTTTGGTAATTTTAAGTTTGATTTTTTTGCCAACTCTTAAGCACACTCAAGAGAACGCACAAATAATGCAAGATTTCATCGTTCTATTGTCTTGAAAATGAAATAAATTATAAAATAAATTTATACACATGATTATAGGAGACATGTCATCAAATTAGCTATGAATTAACTGGAGACTTGACATCATTATTGCGCTATTGAACATGAAATGATTATGGGATGAGATTTGAGAGGTTGAGACCGATCAGTTTGGAACACTAGTTTTACTGGTTTTCATGTGGACTTGGGTTATTAAATTGGGCCCTTTTCAACTGCGATTTACTTTAAATCCATGTCCATTGATGGGATCCAAAAAATTGAATGGAATTTGAGGGTTCAATTCCAAGTCCTTGGTCTAAGTTGGTAGCAAATATGCAGGAGGAGGAATTTTATTGAATGTATTAATGAGATATGCATGTCCCATATTTAATTTGTGTATAAGAAGATTTTTGTTGCAAGAAAGGGTAAATTCAAGCATGCAAAGGGTTTAATCCGTAAACCTAGGTATCAATAATATGATTACTCCAAATAAATTCTATGCTATATGGTCAAGGAATCATCACATGTAGCTATTTTGAGTATGAAGCTGCACTGTTCAACTTTTTGCCATATCAAAGGGATGCTGCAACTTGTAAATTTGAGACTGGAACGTAGTGAGGTGATGAGATCTTGGAAGTATTTATTAATGACACTAGTTTTTTGTGTTGTCATAGTAGCTTATGCAAATGGAGTGACGGTTGGGTTTTAAGGTTGTGAAAAGTTGGGATAAAGTTTCTTACACTGTTTTAATCAAGATCTGATCCAAGCTTTATTTCTTAAAGGAAACTTTTTTATCCTTTACCTCTAAATGAAAGATTTCAGGAAGAATACCAATTATTTCATTTATATTCAAAGTTAAGTGAGAAATTGAAAATTTGGATTATGAAATTTGATTTTTAGCCAGAGATGAAAAGACAGGATAAGTGGTTATTGGTAGGGAAAATAATGTGGTTTAGAATGAGAGTGGAAGACTAGACTGCCAAATTCTAACAAACTTTTTGTTCATATGTTGTGACTCTAGAATGATGAAAATTTTCAAGACTTCTGGCTTTCTGATTGTGGTACTGTATCTTGCAGATAGATGAAAATGTTCAAAGAGAAATAATTAATCATAGGTCATTGAGGCATCCTAACATTGTCAGGTTTAAAGAGGTTAGTTTGATTTCTGATTATTCTTTTGAAGTAAGGGGATGATTGTTTAATTTACTACTATAATGTAAATCCTTCTACAGATTATTTTGACACCTACCCATCTAGCCATTGTAATGGAGTATGCCTCTGGTGGAGAGCTTTTTGAGCGAATATGCAATGCTGGGCGTTTCAATGAGGATGAGGTTCATACGATGAAATCTTGCTTTCTTCTTTCTCTTTGCATTAACTTTTTGCATAGCTTTATTACTCTAGTGTTTTGTGCAGGCTCGCTTCTTCTTTCAGCAACTGATATCTGGAGTCAGCTATTGCCATGCAATGGTAAACCTCCTTTCTCTTGTGTATGCACTTCTTTATGGTAAATCCATTTTTCAGTTTGAAAAAGTATAGCGTTTTTGTATCCTGCATCACAAATTTGAGTATTCATTTGGCTTCTGCTTGTCATGCTTCTTGATTAAGCAAGTATGCCACCGGGACCTGAAGTTAGAAAACACTTTGTTAGATGGAAGCCCAGCTCCTCGGTTAAAGATTTGTGACTTTGGCTACTCTAAGGTGCTGCTTACCTTTCTTTTTCTTATTCTTCTGACATCAGTTCTCTTCTTATTTGACATTGAGAATTCTAGTAAGGCACAAGTTCGTGCTTAACTTTTTATGCAATTTTCAGCTTTCTTGCTTTAACTTGCTCAGACTGCTGTTGTTTTATTGTAGTCCTAAGCATATTAGAACAAAATAGCATTTGATTTTGCATCTTTGTGGGCCTGGATATTTATTATTTATTTTGGGCTATTTGGTGGTTTTGTGGTATGATGGAAATTGTAGTCTTCTCATCAAAATTTTGACTGATTGTTGTTGTCTTAGAATGCCCTATAGAAATATTTATACACAACATTTTTATGTGTTTTGTCATGGATTCTCCTTTTTGCAGTCCTCGGTGCTTCATTCACAACCTAAATCAACTGTGGGAACTCCCGCATACATCGCACCAGAAGTATTGCTGAGGCAAGAGTATGATGGCAAGGTATATATTTACTGCAAAATTCAAACTAGTTTATGACCAACATCTCCTTATGCAAATATAGCTTTTTGTTAAGAGTTTGAAGGAATTTATTTTCGAATACAATTCTGGTGTACTGTTTTTAAATTGTGTGTATTGAGATGATGATATTATATTGATTAATTAATTGCCTATGTGGGATTTTACGAGGCAAGTGATATATTTTATAACTGGTCTTTTCTTTCTAAACCAATTTGGTGCTGCAATTCTTTTATATCATTTCATATGTTCCTTTTAGCTTGGGAATGTGAAATGATGCTTACCATTGTCTTACTAGTCTAGTGATTTAGATAGGCTATTCACCATGTAAAATTTTCTTAACTCTATATCACCACCATTGGTGCTATTAGCATTCTCTCCATTTTTCTTTTAGCAAGTGCAGGCTGCACCAAAGAAGTTTGATTCTAGCATGCCTATTAAGGTTCTCCTCTAAATTTTTTGGCATAAGTAGCTGTTCACCATGTGAATTTTAATTTCCTCTCTTGAATAATTCAGCATATAGTTATTTATTTTGGCCCAAGTCAGGAAGTTAGCTGGACCAACAGTTTCTCATGCCAATATTATATCTTATTTTTTCATCTGTTGCTTGAGTTAATGTGAATGTTAGAACTTCTGTTGAAGTCAAGGTCTTAGCTTGGCTAGGAATGTTGAGATGGATCAGCTCATTCGTGTTAGTACTCTGATTAAACATTTGAGAATAGCCATAGTGCATCTAGCTGTCCCTTATAATGTCCTGGTCTAGCCCAGAAGAGGCTTTGCTAACTGGGAAGCAGGAATTGAACATTAAATAGCAGATCATTAGCTATGTTGGGCCAACTTATTTGTGCGAACGTGCTTACTGTAAGTGCACCCAGCCACCTAAAGGCCTGCCTTCAAGGTTGGAAGGAGGTAGTTTCTGACACTATCGTCTTAAAATGGGAAAGTAAAATGCTGTCGATCTAGTGTTTTGGAATGAAATTTATGTAGTTCCCACCTCATATTGTTTGATTATTGGCGTTTGGCCTTAGGCTGTGTTGTAAATATTGGAATACAAGATATCATGAAGGATATTTAAGTAAGGACGAAAAAGATATATGAAGCAACGGGGCCATCATGGTATCTTTTAACTCCTCTGAGAAAAAAATAAGGTGGCTAATTGGATTATTTATTCATCTGTCTTTTTATTCTGTATTGTGGCAGATTTTTATTTTTTGTCCCTATATCCTTTTTTCAGCCTTCTTTGCAGACAAATACACATCTCTTCAATTTTGTCACAGATACTTGTCAGATTATCTCTTCTCTGAATGCCGTACCTATGGAGTTGGAAAATTTTCCTTTTGAATTAGTAATAATAGTCAACAAGGTTTGATGAAGTTGATGTAATTTTTTTCTGCCACAACTGCATAAGTGTTGAACTTTTTCCCCCAAAAAGAGGGAAGTTTTGTTCACTTCATGCATATACACTGCCTGTGTCCCTCTGTCCGTGTAATTTTTCCTGATTTGTTATATTATCTAGAGTAGCAAACTGATTGTAGGAGGTTAGACTGTAAATGTGCAATAATGCCAGTGCAAATATCCTGTGGTCCCTGCTGGTGAAGGACCTTGGGCCCACCTAGAGCTCTCCAGTCTCTCTTGTGGGTCTTTTTAAGAATTCTGTTATCCTTCCATTTAATTATGATGCCTCCAGGGCTCCCTTGTTTCTATATCCATAAATTGATATTAGAACTACATTCTACAACTATCTTTCTTTATTTATTGACCACATACATTCTACATTTCATCATATTTATTGATTGTATAGATGTCTGCCTCTTTGCTTGTGTACACTACAGATTGCTGATGTGTGGTCATGTGGTGTAACCTTATATGTGATGCTGGTGGGAGCATATCCTTTTGAGGATCCTGACGAGCCAAGGGATTTCAGGAAAACAATACAAGTATCAACTAAACCTTGCTGTTATATCACGTTTTTCAGTTCCAATATACATATATATTTTGACTAAAGACATTTATGTGATTGGCTTCATGCAGAGAATTCTGAATGTCCAATATGCCATTCCAGATGTCGTTCAGATATCTCAAGAGTGCCGTGATCTAATTTCAAAAATTTTTGTTGCTGATCCTGCAACAGTGAGTTTTCTCTTTGTTTCTCAAGAACCCAAGTTTATGTAATTTAACATAATGATCATGGAATGGGTTTTAAGTAATTACAAGAATATTTTTGTGTTAGGGTGTCTTTAACATCTCATTCACTTTAATTTTCATGCTTTTAAATATTTGTTTGGTCCAGAGAATCAGCATTCCTGATATTAGGAACCATCCGTGGTTTCTGAAGAACCTTCCTGCAGACTTGATGGATGAAAATACAATGGGTAACCAGTATGAAGAACCTGATCAACCCATGCAGAGCGTTGATGCAATCATGCAGATAATTGCTGAAGCCTCCATACCAGCAGTTGGGAATGGCCTTAACCACTGCATGGCAGACAACCTTGACATGGATGATGACATGATGGAGGATTTAGATTCTGAGTCCGACCTTGATATTGACAGTAGTGGGGAGATAGTATATGCGCTGTAATCACAGCATGTATATGAAATTCTTAAAAGGCAGCTTCTACGACAATGTAGTTATTTTGGGCCAATAGAGATGTGGAGATCTAGCTAAGAGAATGTGTGCATGGTAGGTAGTAGATTAAGAAAGTAATGGCATGGGGAAATGTTGGTTCAGTTTCCGTAAGATTCCTGTGAAACTAGTATGCCTTTTTGTGGAGAAAATTTGATATGCTTTGATGCTTTAAGGTGTGGTAACATGTAAAAACCTATCAATCAAGGGGAAGATCTCCCTTTGAACTCTTACCAACATCATTTTTGTATCGTTTTATTGTACTTTTGTGGTGTTTGTTTACATTGACTTGGAATACCTATATATGTAAGTATACCATCGTAGAACATGTGCCTGCAATACAAATTTAGAGACTAGTTTTTGCTTGTGTATATGTTTTCTTTCAAGATTTTTTCTCTATATATATATATATATTTGTTTATCTTCTCCAACGGAAGTAACTGCCAAAATCTTGGTGCATTTCATTTCAAAAGAACTTTGGAATGACGTTTTCACTCAAAAGTCTTAAATTCCTTCCAGCAGTTGCTCCGTATCACGTAGATCATCTCTCTTCTTGTGAATTCTTTGAACCTTACAAAACTATCATCACTTTTCTGAACACAAAGAAAGCATCATTTTATTTTTTATTTTTTTATTTTTTATTTGCAAGTATCTTCCAACCTATCTTGTCCGTAGAGACCCGGCCGGCTATAGGTTATTTGAATACGAGTTGGTTTGAGTTCGAGTGAAGCAAGATAAGAACAACTATTTGACAGAATGAGCAACTCATGTCCAATGTCAAATGATAAGAACAACTATTTTACAGAATGAGCAACTTTATGTTCAATGTCAAATGCAGTCATCGGAAAGTTCATCCGAGTTGTCAATTTCGGTAAATGAAAAATCAGGTTTATCACAACAAAGTACTTCGAGGAATTTGACATTGATATTGCCTTTTTTCTTTTTCTTTTTTATTATTTTTTTTTTTCAGGATACGTAACAAACATTTCCATTATTTCTTCCCCCTTAAATTAAGTAGTCTGTTAACGAAAAGAGATGACCACAATAGGATTTTGTTATAAAACAAGTTTTCTATTTCTTTTCCCTTTTCTTTCTTTAATTAAATTTTTATATTTTATATTTCAAGTCATTGAATCTAACGACGATATTAACTCAATAATGTTATCAGATTGGCATGGTAAAGTTCCCAATCATAATACATAGAAAATAATTGTGAAATTACAAATATTTCTAGGTTGGACTAAATCTTTTACACTAGAACTTACTTTTTAGTTTTTAGGTAGTTCGAAAAAGAAAAGAAAAATATTCCCGAGTTGTGTGAAATATACTTATTTATTCTTTGTTTAATTATAATTAGAAATATAAAGAAATGGAAATTATATAGTGAGTAGTTTAAAGCCTAGGGAGGAGAAAAGGAAACATATATTCTACAAACTTTTGGTTTTCCTAAAGCTTATCTGGGTTAGATATAAGAGATTTTCCTCCTAAGGTTAAAGTTTTTAAATTATTCTTTAAAAATTAGGTCTTTGATACAAAGCAAGGATAAAATCTTATCCTAAGCAATCCGAATAAGATAGAAGAAAATTTTCAAAGAAAATTATAAAAAAAAGAGCTTCCATGTGAATTATTATTTATTTTTAACTTAAATGGTGCATATATTGTGGGGCCAATGTATGTAGTTTAGATTTTTCTCTGATTTAATTGGTTTATGTACTTAAATTTCGTCTCTATCTAATTGCTATTATCAATATCAATAATAAGGAGTTAGATTTTGAGTTGCTGAAGACAGAGAAGGAAACATCTAAACCATAACACTTGAACATTACATCAATAATTACACATAAATGTTGCTTATAAGCAAAGAAAAAAGTTTTTCTCAGAAATTATCATTGTGAAGCCAATTTAAGTTGATATCTTCTTTGAGCACTTCCATCCTTACATTTGAGAGATGGGGCAGAAATGGTTCCCAGTTGTAGGCTGTTTCTTTATCGCATTTAACTTCCTTTAGATTCTGAAGATTCGTCATTGATCTGGGTAGTTCACAACTAGAGCATCCTCTCATGCAGAGTGTTTCTAAATTGGATAAATCACCTATCTGTATTGGTAATTCCTTGATGTTTAAACATTCAGATATATCAAGAAAATTCAAATTAGAAAGGTTCCCAATCGTGTCTGGCAATGCTGCCAAATCAGTACAAGAAGCAAGTCTTAGCTTTTGTAAGTTCACCAGCTTGCCTATCCCTTCAGGTAGTCTGGAGAGCTTATGAGAGTTGGTGATGCTGACTATCTTTAGGGAGATAATCTCACATATCCCATCTGGCAATTCCTCAATATCATTGCAATAGTCAAAGTCAATCTCCTTCAGATTTGGAAATGCACGCGAAATCTGGAAAGTAGGATTCCTAAAAACCTGTCCAACATTGGACATAACCACTGATATCTTTTGCAGATTCTTCATTTGTATGGTTGTCATGTCAAAGGAAGAAATTGAAACTTGCTCCAATCTAATTCTCTTTAGATTAGGCAAATAACCAAGAATTTGAAATTCACTTAATTCAACAGGATAGAATCCATAATTTATGACTATCAAGACCTTCAGTTTGTCCATCTCCCTCATAAATTTTGGTAAGGTGTACTTCTTGGATCGTATATTAAGAACAACAACCTCAACCTCAGGTGCTTTCAAGTCATACCAACCGGAAGAGAATGTTTCATCTGCATATTATGTCTTATATGTTGTGAGGTGATGAAGAATAAAAATAAAAATTTGTGAACATTAAAAAAAGTTTTCGAGTAGTGATACCAACCCGCAGTAATTGATAAGAGACGGGCATTTCTGGGATGCAGCTTTTGTTCTAACCACCATCCAGGAAAATCATCTCGATCTATGTCTATAAATAGTCTTTTCGTCTTTTCTATCGGCTCCAACATGCTTTGATGAATTATCAACTCTCTGAGAAGATCATGTTGTATGACAAAGTGATCATTATAGAAACCATCACCACTAGCATTTGTCCTGTTGGATAGACATAAATTGATTGCTCAGGAAAGATTCAATTTCTTCCTATGCAGGTATGTCTGATAGAAGGATTAGTACTACAACTAGAGAATACACGACATTCTATTTTCATTTGCATTAACTGAAGTCAATCAACAAAATAAATCACAAAACTAAGAACTTCACTAGTAGTTCCCTTCCCTGGAAACTTGTCCTTTGCTTCTGTTATCCCCATAAAAAATATAAGAGGATTGTTTAGTTTCATTTTAGCTATCTATTATCCAACTTACCTTGTGACCAACAGATGTACCAGATTTTGGTTGGAGAGATCATGGAGGTTGGTAATGGCATCGAGATAATCACCCAGTTCGTACAATTCCAGCCACATGTCGATGAGGGCGGCGACAGGAATCCTGTGGTCCTCAGGAAATGAACCAAGGTCCATGTAACGCTCCTTCATGTCATTATCTAAGGCGTCCAAGCTGCTTTGGAGACAAACAAGCAGTTCAGTGTTGGAATGGACAATATTTGTATCTTGAGTCCATTCCTTTACTCTTTTTTTCCAGACTTCGGCAGGCCGCCCACAGAGTGATCTACCGACAACTGTAAGAGCCAGTGGAGATCCCTTACAAGCTCTCAATATCTGCACAATTGGTCAAACCAGAAAAAAAGTTTGCTTTGGACGTTCAAAATGCTCAATTTAGGTTCTTTGTCACTAATGTTTTGGCAAATAGTAAAGAGAGATGAAACAAGTACAAAAACATACTAACATGTACTAAAGGGCAAAAATTGTATTCATATGCAAAATATGTATGCTAGACAAGATAAATGAAGATAAGCGCATATGATGTTCATAACTGTATTGACAGAGCACCTTATTAACAAGATCTTTATCTGCAATGTATGAGTTCCCATCAGGACGGATTGCTGAATACTGAAAAAGAGTCATGGCAGCTTCATCATCCAGTGGTTTCAAATTATATCCAGAACCAAATTCTGGGAACACAAATCTTGATGTCACCAAAAGCTTGTAATTGGGCAATTGAAACTTGAACTTTTGCACTATGGATTCCGACCCAGACCAGACATCATCAAGGATCAAAAGTATAGCCGCTGATCCTATTTCCTTCAGCAACTGTTCCAAGTAATTAATTGCCTCTTCGTCTGTTAGAAACTCAGGCACAGAGTGATTATCCTTATGAATATGCTGGAATATTTTCTGTACAATGACCTTCACACTGGGCGTTCTAGAAACAGTGACAAAGAAAATATTGCCCTTGAATTTGTCTGCTCAAATACCATGTGAATACTAAGTAATCCAGATCCAAGCACATTAAAAATTACAAAGAAACTATGTACCACTTTCACATTAGAAATTGTTCATAATGACAATTTCATAGAAATAATTTATAATCCAAATCCAAGCACAAACATGGAGCAGATTTAAGAAACGAAAATGACTTCATTAGGACTCTCCTGCACACAAATTTCAATGGACAGGATGCACGAAAAGCATATATATAAGCAGTAGCTGTTCAAATATTTTGCTCAAGATATTGCACCAATGGGACAGAGGTTCTTTTTCAATCATCTAACAATATAGCAAGAATGAAAATCTTTGCATAAAGGTTATGCAATTCATTAACACACAATATCACTTATAAATCCATTTATTATCAATCAGTATATCATCTTGTCATCTTGGTTCAGGTTTGCCGAACAATAGATAATCAATTAATTGACGTAAAAACTAAGCAAGTAATATAAATTGATATTACCTCGAACTTGATCATCATTGCAAAGCTTTTTAACCAGTGTTGTCTTCCCAGATCCTCCAGGAGCTGACACCACAATCACTTGCATGTCGTGGTCAAACAAGATCATCTTTAACTCCTTCAATGGAGCATCGAATCCAGGGGTAATCTCCGGAGGATCAGGTACTGAACAGGGTCTAATTCCAACCGGATTAAACTTGCCACCAATGTTAAGGTGACGCTCTATCCCCCCGAGATTGAGCAGAATTTTTTTGTTGTCTCTTGTCCGTTGTGCTTGCATGTTAACCTGAATGAATCTGACAATAAAGCTATCCAGTTGCTGGAGCTTGAAAGCATAATAAATTCTTTTGAAGACGTTCCACTTCACTTTTGAACACTTGCGCACAAGCTGCTCGCCTTCCCTCAGCTTTTCAATTAACTCTTCGGTTTCCTGCCCTGGCTGATCCAAATCTCTGTTTAACTTAACTATTTCTTGGACAGTTGGAGTTATAGTACGTAAAGTTCTTTCTAAATCCCTGAACAAGCTCCTGAACATAACTGCTTTGACGCCTGCCTCTTTGACAAGTGGTAATAAATGTTCAAGCACAACTCCAACACATTCTTCTGCCATCACTTCTCCTTAAGAACTGAATGAATCAAGATAACTACTTCTGGCAAATACCCTTTTTCTCTCCTTTTATTGGATGAGACATAGCATAAGAATGACGCTATGCATAAATGACGCTATATATGAGCATCCAACGTACTCTTACTTGAGCGTGTAGTTGATCTTTTATGCAGCTGCCATGTATACAGTGTGGGGACTTCACCCGTTGACTTCGGTTTCAAGCATGCAAGCCATTTTTATTCAATGGTTATAACAGTGGAAAATCACGATCAATAAGTCATTCAATTCCATTTGTTAACTAATCTTTTGAGCAATTAAAAGATCGTCACCCTTTTCTGATTTAAGTTTCGAAAAATACAGGAAAGGGTTTTTTTTTTTTTAATTAGTTTATTAAACAGAAAGAAAATCTCCCTATCATTGTGAAGGATTTATATTTTGGGAAAATGCAGCCACTGCCCACTTCTGCCGACTCTAATTGATTCTCTCTGTGTTCATACAAGTTTGGTTTTTCCCAACTCCCACGTAATTGACTTCAACACAAAAAAGAAGAAAAGTATCGAACAGTAATCGTTTTCCTGGAATTCTTTATTTTTCTTAGAAACGAAGTCACCATCTTGATGGTTTAATTAAAGGATTTTGCCACGCGAGTCACACCATGAATCGTTTCTCAGAAAATACATCTTTCACATCCAATTTCTCTGCAAAGACGATAACCATTGGGACTTGTCATTTTTAATTTAAAAATGGCAACAGAAAATAGCGAAATACTAAATAAATTAACATAGTTTTGATCAAAAGTTACGTAAGTAGTATATGTTGACAAATTAATTTATAAATGTATTTTTAATTGGGGGAATTTACTCTGACCCCCCAATTAGATTTCAAGAAAACACTTAACCCCACACTTTTCCTAAACTAACACTTATCCTCCAAAAAATTACCACTGTTTTCTCAAAACTAACACTTACCCCCCAAATATTTGGGGGGTAAGTGTTAGTTTTTTAGGGGTATTTRRGGGGTAAGTGTTAGTTTAATAAAAGTGTGGGGCTAAGTGTTTTCTTCAAATTTAATTGGGGGGTTATTGTCATTTCCCCTTTTTAATTGTCTTTATATTTTGCAAATGTGTTATGGAAACTGACTGCAAGAGTCACTGGCGCAATGACTGGACATGTATTCCCCCATGATTCTGAAACCACTCATCTTGTATCGCCCTTAGATTGACTTTCATTTGAGTTCAGCTTATTGTGAACGATCAATCCCAACTCAATGTCCAATTTTTGAAGATTCAAGCAACTAAAGTATAATTATCAGAAAGTTAGCAAGTTAGGGTTTAAGAAATTAAAACAGGTTGCCACCACCAAATGTTGCAAGAAATTTGTGCTTTTAACGTTTCCCAAGTCTTTTCTTCATTCAGGATACTTTGCTCTGTTTCCCGAAAGACAACATCAGCACATAAAGAAGTATAATTACCCCTAAAACTCACACAAGAAGGTAAGATCCAGACCATCACTTAAAAATTACAACAACGCAAAAATATGCTAATTTCACCATGAAAGCTTCTCCTAAAATATGTAAGCATACCTAGAATTACCAGTCTAACTCTTAATCAATTACAAATGAATAATGTTGCTTAAGCATTCCATAGAAAAAAAAAAAAAAAAAATCTGTCACAAATCATGATTGTGAAGCCAATTTGATTTGACATCTTCCTTGACCACTTCCATCCTTAAATTTGAGATGTTGGGCTGGAAAAGTTTCCAGTTACAGTCAGTCTCTTCACCACGTTTCACAACTCCCAAATTTGAAAGATCCCTGATTGATTAGGGAGTCCACAACTAGAGCATCCTCTCATGCAGAGCGTTTCTAAACTGGATAATTTACCTATCTGTATGGGCAGTCTTTAATGATTAAAAAGTCAGATTTAATTTTTAAATACATTCCCAATTGAGTCTGGCAATGCTTCCAAATCAGTACACGAAGCAAGTCTTAGCATTCGCAAGTTCACCAACTTACTTATCCTCCCAGGTAGGCTAGATAGCTTGTCACAGTTGGTGATGCTGATAATCTTAGGGAGACAACCTCACATAGCCCATCAGGCAATTCCTCAAGATCTTTGCAGTAGTCAATGTTGTACTCCGCCAAATTTGGAAGGTAAAATTCCTAAAAACCTGACCAACTTTACACATAGCTACTGATATCTTATGCAAATTCTTCATCTGTACCGTTGTCATGTCAAAAGAAGGAATTGTAAGATGCTCCAATCGAACTCTTTTTGGATTGGGTAAAGAAACAAGAAGTAAATTCAGAAGGAAATAATCAATTTGCGACTATAAAGACCTTTAGTTTGTCCATCATCCTCATGAATTTTGGCAAGGTGTACTTCTTAGATCGAATATTAAGAACTACAAGCTTAACATCAGGTGCTTTCATATTGTACCAACAGGATGAGAACATTTCATCTGCAATATTGTGTGAACCAGATAAAACCTTGCTTCAGGAGTTCGGAAAACCAATTTAGAGCGAAAAAATTAAATTTATCACTCCATGTTGACAAAGGGTACAAGAGTAAGGAAACAAGCATAAAATCTTTCTAACATATATTAAAAATGATTTGCTGAGTCAACAAGGTTTTCATAAGCAATATATGCATGCTACACAAGAAAAAACAAATCAAAATTGCAGTGTAAGCTTGTAACTGTAGATTGTCAGACAACTTACCCACAATTTTTGGATCTGGATCGCATGAGTCTCCAGTAGGAAGGTTCGCTGAATTGATAAAAAGATCTGTTAAGTTTGCCACTTTCCTAAAAGCTTAAGCTTGTAGGTGTGGGTTTAACTTGAATATTTAAGCCTCTAATACGCCCCCTCACGTGCAAGGGTCTCACGTGCACTTGCAACATGGACCGGACGAAGCCTCACATGCCTCAGCGGGTCTTACAAGTGGGCCAAACAATAACTTTTTTTATTTTTTAATTAAATAACACGGAGGGGATTCGAACCTGAACCTTTGACAACTTTTTCATTTAATGGTTTCAAATTTAGATCTTGATGTCACCAAAATCTTGTAATTGGGCAATCGGAACTTGAAAATTTGCAAAATGGGTTTTGAGCCGGACAGACATCTTCAAGGACCAACAGTCTAGCATTTGATTGTATTTCCTCGACTAATCTGAAGGAAATCCTTTTCTTTAAGGAAGGCTTGTAGGAACAAATGAGGTTTTTCACAATTGACATGAGATATTGTTTTTGGGAATTTTTCAACTGAAAAAAAAAAAAGACATTTCTAAACGGAAAATTTGACTATTTCAAAATAGATAAAAAAAATAGAAATTCAATAAAAATCAATATATAGAAAATATAGAGAAATAGAATAAGTAGAAAAGGGTTAAATGATTTAAAAAAAAAAAAAAAAAGAAGAAAGGAACAGAAACAGAGTTCCTGTATTTCCTTGAAAAATATTTCCAAGTCTTTAAATGCTTCTTCATCTGTTAGAAACTTGGGCACCTTTTAACCCTTATGCTGGAATATTTTCTTTACAATGACCTTCACATTGGGTTTTTTCAGAAACAATAACGGAGAAAATATTGTACTTGAGTATGCCTGTTCAAATGACATGTAAGAATGCTGCAGATGAAGGTTCCAAGGAAATTAACTACCATTTTCACAATTAAAAAAAAAAAGGTACATAATGGCAAATTGACAAAAACAAATTACCTAATCCAAATCCTTGCAAATACATAGAGCAGAATTCTTCATTATTCTCCTAACAAATTTCAATGATAGTAGGCACTGAACAGTCCTATTACTGTTACGGGATCAAAGACCAATGGGACAGAGTTCTGATTTTAATCATCTAGCAGAATCGTAAATATTGTCATAAGCTAGGCAATTCAACTTAACACAAGCTAGTTGACAAATAAGAAAAAGAATCCATTAATAGTTTGAAAATTAAATTATTCAGAGCTAATCACGTAATATAAATTGATACCTTTACCCTGATGATCTCCGTCTCCGCAAAGTTTTTTAACTAGCGTTTTCTTGCCAGATCCTCCAGGGGCTGACGCCAGATCCTCCGAGGGCCGACACCAGATTTTTTGCATGTTCACTAAGCAAGTCCTTCTTTAACACATTCAAGGAAAACATCCAATCCAGGAGTAGTCTTGGGAGGATAACGTACCGAGCAGGATTTTAACAAAGAGATGAGGTGCGTGAAATTTTTGAAACCGAAGAATATTACAAAAATTTCAAAAAATAACAGGGAGGTATCATGAATTCACCCTTTAAATATTCATAAAACTAGTATTTTAATTTTTATATTTAATATAAATAAGTTAATTTTAGAAATATTAATTTTAGTTTCTAATATAAGTAATTGTTATTTTTTTTAATATGAATCTAAAATTATCTACCCAACCCTAGAGGATCTTCAATTTGCAAATGTTGGAGAATTACAACACATTCTTAAGGTTTGACTGAACTTTCGACATACAAATGTTTCATAAACTGACAAAAAGGTCCAAGAGTTAACAGAATCTGTTATCTTGCACCGTAGTTGTGGTATGGTTACTGAAAAACTCTTAGTCTTAGAATGATAAAAAGAATTTAAAGTTTTTTTTCCTGTACTTGATTCAAACTTAGAAGAAGTCTTTTTATTGTTTTTATTGTATATTTGTAAGGAAAATATCTGATGAAAAACTGTCTGCAGAGAGTTAAAAGACCCAACTACTGGACAGGTCTGAAGATCACTCACCTGCTTGCTCTTAGGTTGACTCTTTTCTGAGTGAAGTCAGACAAGTCAACTATTTTAAAGGATCAGTCCCAACTCAACGTCCAAGTTTTGAAGAGCCCGAACCACTCAAAAGCAGTTTATCAGAAAGTATATGATAAGTCATCCGCTTGGGTTTAACAAGAAGAAAAAAAAAAACAAAAAAAGAATTTTATCACAAGAAAATATTGCAAGGAATTTCCTTGTTTTCTTTTTCGGGATACTTGGTTCTGTTTCTTTTCTTCAATTAAATAGTTCCCCTGGCCAAAAGATATAACCACAATGCATAAAGGACTATAACAGCCCTCAAACCGTACGCTCATCCACAAGAAGGTAAATCCAGACTATCACTTGAATAACTGCATAAATACATAGACAAGCTACTTTCACCATTAAATCTTCTCCTTACATTTACAAACATACATATAATGATCAGTCCAACTTTAAATCAATTACACATGACTAATGTTGCTTAAGCATTGCATCAAATAAAATTGGGAAGCCAATTTAAGTTGATATCTTCTTTGACCACTTCCATTGTTACCTTTGAGAGATCGGGCTGGAAACGTTTCCAGTTAATGGCTGTCTCTTCGTCGCATTTCACAACTTTTAGATTCTTAAGATTCAATAAGGAGAGCTCACAACTAGAGCATCCTCTCATGCATAGAGTTTCTAAACTAGATAACTCACCTATCTGTCTTGGCAATTCCCTAATACTTAAACACTCAGATATATCAAGAAACTTTAAATTAGATAGGTTCCTCACTGTGTTTGGCAACACTTCCAGATCAGTACATGAAGCAAGTCTTAGCTTTTGTAAGTTCACTAGCTCACCGATTCCTCCAGGTAGTCTAGATAGCTTGTGACAGTTAGTGATGCTGATAGTCTTTAGAGAGATAATCTCACCTAGGTCATCAGGTAATTCCTCGAGATCATTGCAATAGTCAATGTCAAGCTCCTCCAAATTTGGAAATGCATATGAAACTTGGAAGGTAGAATTCCTGAAAACTTGACCAACATTACACATAACAAATGATATCTTACGCAAATTCTTCATTTGTATCTTCGACATGTCAAAACAAGGAATTGTAACCTGCTCCAATCTAATCCTTTTTAGATTGGGTAAGGAACCAAGAAGTTCAAAGTTACTTAATTCAGAAGGAGAGAATCCATAATTTGTGACTATCAAGACCTTCAGTTGGTTCATCTCCTTCAAGAAATTTGGCAACGTGTACTTCTTTGATTGTATATTAAGAACTACAACCTCAACTTTCGGTGCTCGGATGTCGTACCAACAGGATGAGAAATCTTGATCTGCATATCGTGTCCTATGTGGCATGAGATGATGGGGACAAAAAGCAAAAGGAAATTATAAATTTNACATGTTAGAAAAAGTGATAAATCACCTGTAGAGATTGATATGAGACGGGCTGTAACAGGCTGCTGCTTTTGTTCCAACCACCACTCAGGAAAACTGTCTCCACTTATGTCTACAAATAGTCTTTTCATCCTTTCTATTGGCTGCGACCTGCTTTCAAGGATAATTAGCTCTCTCAGAAGATCATGCTGTTTGACAAAGTGATCATTGTAGAATCCATCGTCACTAGCATTTTTCCTGGTGGATAGACATAAATTGATCGCTTAGGTACAAATTCAATTAATGCTTCTCATATAAAAATGGAGACTTTGCTCGAATGAATGCTAGCACAAGTAGACAATTCAACTCAGTACTAGCATTTGCATTGACATTAGTTAATCGTCCATAAAACAAACAAAAAATGCTTNGAATTTACTAGTGGTTCCCTGAAACTTGTAGTTTGCCATTATGTACCATTGCTTCTTTTCTATCCTTTAAAGATGACTAGATAAAGGGTTTTTAGGTAAATCGTAGAGAACTATATAGCCAGCATACCTTGTGACCACCAGATCAACCAAATATCGATCGGAGAGCTCAAAGAGGTTGTTCAAGGCGTTATGATCTTTAACCAATCTATGCAATTCCATCCACATATCAACGAGGGTAGTGACAGGAATCCTTTGGTCTTCAGGAAATGAACCAAGATCCATGTAACACTCCTTGACCTCATAATCCAGGGCATCTAAGCTGAGTTTGAGACGACGATGCAGAGCAGAGTCAGAACTCAAAATAGACGAGTCTTGAATCCATTCGATCACTTTATTTTCCCAGGATTTCGCAGGCTGGCCACGNCAGTTTAGCCGTTCAGAAGAACAATTTAGAGTGCAACAGTTATGTTTATCACTATATGTTGACAGATGGTAAAAGAGTGATGAAGCAAGCATTAAAACTTTCTATGATACACTTAAAACTGGTTGGTAAGTTAAAAAAAAAAAAAAAAAGGTTTTTATATACAACACATGCATGCTACACAAGAAAGAAGGAATTAAAAATTAAAATAAGTGCATATGTGCACCCCTAGATTGTCAGAGCACCTTATTGACAATTTCATCATTTGCATTGTTTGAGTCCCCATTA
The DNA here is from genome assembly GCA_026225775.1 of Bursera palmeri. Lineage (NCBI taxonomy): Eukaryota > Viridiplantae > Streptophyta > Magnoliopsida > Sapindales > Burseraceae > Bursera > Bursera palmeri. Next base: position 22,142 of record JANKKB010001114.1, read on the forward strand.
GGTAGGAGTGCTGAAGANGTTGAAAAGAGCTCTGGCAGCTTTGTCATCCAATGGTTTCAAAATATGTCTGCAAGCAAATCTTGGGAAAACAGATCTTGATGTCACTAAAATCTTGTAATTGGGCAATTGATATTTGAACATTTCCACCATACTTTCAGACCCATACCAGACATCATCAAGGATCAGTAGTATAGGCTTTGAATTTGCTCCTATTTCCTTCAGCATTCGTTTCAAGTTATCAATTGCCTCATCATCTGTTTCAAACTCAGGCACGAAGTAATTCTTATGCTCCAATATTTTCCGTACGATGACCATCACATTGAACTTTTGAGAAACAGTGACAAAGAAAATGTTGTCNATCGAATTTGTCTGTTCAAATACCAAGATAGAATGCACTAATCAGAGTTGTATCCTTCCATATAAAGCGAATTCACATACATAAAAAACCTCTGCAAACCCTTGCTCATGCATAAAGCAGAATTAATAAATGAAAATTGCTTCATTATCTCCCAACAAAAGACGCNACACAAACATCAATCATTTAAAAGAAATGGAGAAATTTACATAAGGCTATGCAATTCATTCAATATGATCATTAATAAATCCAAGCATAAGCTATCTCATCGTCATCTTGTTTGAGGTTTAGTCCACATGTTGAAACCCTAATAATAATAAAAAAGAATGAACTAAGCTGGTAATATAAATTAAAAATTCATACCTTTAACCTGCTCATCATTGCAAAGTGTTATGACCAGTCTAGTCTTCCCAGAACCTCCAGGAGCTGACACCAGAATCACTTGCTCGCCTTCCTTATTAAGCAAGTCCATCTTTAACTCCTTCAATGGAGCATCGAAGCCAAGCGTCTCCCCTTGAGGATCAGGTACGGAGCATGGTTGACCAATTTTTACCAGACTAAAACTCTTGCTTACCCTACCAATACCACTTAATCTCCTGGCAAACGTGTTCGTATCTCTCGCAAGTTCCAGATTTTCTTTAACGTCCCTTACCAGTTGTACTTGTAAATTAACGTTACAGAACCTGGCAATTGAGGCATCCAGTTTCTCGAGCTCGTAAGCATAATAAATTCTTTTCAAGAAATTCCACTTCACTTTTTTACACTTGACCACAAGCTTCTTTCCTTTATTCAGTTTCTCAATCAAGTCTTGTGTTTCATGCTTTGGAAGATCCAAAACAGTGTTGAGCTTCTCTATCCGTTCTATCGTAGTTGCTCCCTCTAAAGTGGTTTCTAGCTGCCCCAATATGGACTTGAACATGCATCCTTGGTAAACCCCATGTCTAATTGCTTCTAATACCTCTCCAAACAATGCTCCAAGAGCAGCTCCTCCAGCATCTACCATTGCTTCTTTTCACACAAAATAAATGACCCAAACTTTCAATCCGATCTATTTTTAATTTTTGCAGGAAAGCACAACACAACCCTCAATTTTAAGTCACCTTTTTTCTTTTTCCTTCTCAACGAGACATAGCAAACACTAACTTAGTTCTGCAGCTCTTAAACACCATACCCAATACACAATATGAAACACACTATGAAGCTTCCTTGAACCATCCACACCTAATATTGACTCGAGCAACGACCTATGCTGGTAAATAA
>JANKKB010001116.1:0-10031 GCA_026225775.1 Bursera palmeri
TGATCTCGTAACAAGTAATATTTTGGTAACTTTCAACAGTATCTGGTGATATATAGAATGGTGCTACGATACATTCATCTTTACATGTTTTAGAATCTCGTGTGGCTGTCGCTTCACCATTATGAGTACCGTGTATATACCTTGGAAACACAAATTGATTCGTTGGAAATATTATTTACTTTCCTTAACATTTAGTTAACTTAAAAAATATACCTCCCTAGTACCAGAATCTGTCAAAGTCTCACCAACAACGAAAATCATTATAAATCTCTCTAAAATGAAGTTCCATAAAGAAAGTCCCTGCTCATTTTTCATGTTAGACAGGTCAAATCTACCTTAAGGCAAGTTAATGAATTTACCCTTAAATCTGCCGTCAACATTCAAGCTGATATTCAACTCCTCAAGGTTTGTAGACTTAATCAGGCTATGGTGATGAGGAAATAACTTGTGCATTCGGCATCCTCAAATTTTAACATTATTGTACTATTTATAGATCATCTATGCACTATTATACTTTCTATATTCATACAGAACATCTTGTGAATACCAACTTCTCAAGCAGAGATCAAAGTAAAGCAAAGCATAGAATTTTGAACTTGACGACAACTAGACAAGAAGAGGGTAAAATTAAAAGTGGTTCTATTCTACTGTATCACTGGGCTACAACAGATATTTGCTTAGATGGAGGCCGAATCTAAAGACTCCAAAGCTAGAGGTTTTGTGTATGAAAGAAGATGCAAATAGAAAAAATAAAAATAAAAAAAATAAAAATAAAAAGCCCATGATCGCAAGATTAAACAAAATAAAAGAGAACTTTGTGCCTAATTGTTGAGAATGCAGGGGAGGTACAGGTGACATGGAGGCAGAGCAAACAATTACATGGCAGTCAATTTACAAATTGGTTTTAATCAAGTAATATATAATAAAACAAGAATCAATGCCAAATAAAAATAAATGCGAATCTGTGCATTAAAAAAATAAAATAAAATAAAATATTGCCAATATATAATAGATGAATTGTCTACCCATTTGACATGGATGGCGGTCTAAGTCACTTGTGTCACATCCTTAATGCTAAGAATCCAAATTTTACCATATGAACCAAACCTATATTCTGTATACATAGATTTCTCCTCTTTAAAATCATGGTACAATTTTTCCCTCTGTATCATTGAACATATAATATATGCATATGTATGATGGGAATGGATTTGAACAGTACCTTGCAATGCAGGCAATTTTGAGCATTGATCTGCAACTTTAGCTGACTCTTTTCATCTGGTACATACCTTTGTTTGAGATTAAGATGAAGCAGATATGTCAGAGATGATCGAAATCAAGAATATTTGAAGCACAAGCTATAATAGATTGCACATTACTCGTATACACGTGCAGGACAATATCGTGACTCAGGTGCAGCATATTCTGGCAAATTAACCAGTTCAGGTATCTTTGGGTCCCTTAAGCGAAGATGAGGTGGTTGATCATGTTCATGATTGGTGTTGCTCCTAACAGAAAACAAAGACAAATATATCATTGATTTATCACATGCCATCGTAATATCGTATAATATAACTCCAATTATATTATCATTATTATGAGTTGTGCAATGAAAAATATTGCCTATACAGCATTTTAAGCATAACAATCTCAACACACATCTTATAACATGCCATTGTATAATATAACCCCAATTATATTACCATTATCGTGAGTTGTGCAATGAAAAATATTGCCTATACAGCATTTTAAGTATAACAATATCAACACACATCTTATAACATGCCACTGTATAATCTCCTTTTGCAGGGTTGGGAGAGTGTTCACCCATTAGGAACCCCACAAAGGCTGCAAGGAATATCACATCTTTAATTTTCTTTTTTATTTGTTTCATTTTCATGTTACACCAGCCTCGACTATGTAATTACACCCTTACATTGACATTTCCAATTGAGAGAGAAAGATTCAGATAGTTTGTTATTTAAAAACCTGTGCAGAGAGGTTAGTAGGTCAAAAGATACTACTCCATCAGGCTTTGGATATTCAATTGGTGAGTGCAAATGAGCAACCTGCAAATTAAAAGTGAAAAAATGGTTAATAATGCATTATAGTCTATGCAATGATTCATGAGAAGATTATGATGGCTTTTCAGGATGACTGATCATTAGAAGAACCAAACCTTTCTCACCAACAGTGACAAGGTTACATGTTTCTCAAACTTCCACTATATAATATTTCAACTGGTGTGAGATATGCTTGATATGGACTGGAAAGGATAAGAAGTGATACATGGAATACACACCGATATATCAGAGTGATATCACAATATAAAATTCTGCAGATTAATATAGCCATTTTTTTTTTCTTGAGTTGCACAACTCAGCTTCAGTATACTGTTAAATTAATTTTGGACGTGCATGATGAGGTGTGTGAGTTTGAATTAATTGTTTCTCACCATTTACATTTGAGAATTCTTCACATATTAACATAATCATGGTCATTTGAGGTATTCCTGAAACATTCAGACATAATACAGAAAGAAAGCTCAAATCTTTTTGCCTTGTTGATATTTCCCCAAAATTATTTTTTCTTCAATCTAGACTTATTATAATGATGTTATCCATTGATAATTGACAGATTTCAACAAATTTTTCTAAACAGATATAGATAAAACAAGCGAGTCCATACTGAATAAATAGAAATATCAATTAGCCACTATGGGTAGAAAACAATAATTTCTTGAATGATAGTATCCATACATCTGTTGCTTCATGATCAGGCTTCCCATGCTTCAGTGTGATTGGGGACCTTCCTTTCAGTATATAGCTGCTTGGGAAAAAATAGAGCTGAGTAAGTTTTCACTCACAAAAAACCAAGAATGAGAAGGAAAAAAAAAAGAAAAAAAAGAATAGAAGACAGTTGAAGATGAAATCTTACCGTTCTAAAGCACTTAAAGCCAAACCAGGAAAAAGTCCATGCTCGAAAGCCTAAAACAATGAAAAAGCCTCTAAGATGAATTGAAGCACTTCAATTTAACTTCAAAATAACATTATCTCATAAACTCTATTTTCATCTCAGAGCTAGCCAATTAACGACCGAATTTGATCACTTGGGATTGGTAAGAGGCTCAAGAGACCATTAAAAAAATGAGCATTACATACTTGAATGAGTAGAGTGAAAGACTTAGAAAATGTAATTTAGAAATAAAGAGAGTAGATGATATGGAATGCTTTACTAACAGGTCGGTAGTTTCGAGCTCTGTGGAGTTCTTCCCACACCCATGAATTCCTTAAAGCATCCCAGTAGGTCTCCATAGTTGAGCCTTCATGAACTACACCAAAAGCTGCTTCTGCTGCAAGCATTCCTGTAAGAAACAGGTAGAGATTTAAATGGAATCCCAGTAAAAATTTTGTTTAGTTGGGGCACATCCGTCATTAAGTTATTGTCAAATTAATTTATCAGTAATCCCATTATAAAATATCCTTCAAGCATCCAACATGTATGCTAAACTTCATAATCAATTGATATCTCACAGCATATGATCCATAGCTTCTTTTTGTTACAAAATTTTACTTTCAAGAACCATTGGAGTCTAAGTTCCCAATCTTTGATCGACACAAGATTTGGCAAGATGCAAAGAGCATATGGAGCTCATAAAATCAACAATGGAGTTTTCTAACTCAAATCCAGCTAAGTGGACCTCATATATAGTTACAGAGATAACCAATAGATGTTAGGGATTGCAAATAATCATTGATAAAGATAATCTCTTAATTACATCAACTTACATATTACGCCACAATAAGTTTAGAATTAATTCAACATGTTCTCATATCGACATATTCAAGCTCAGGTAGTGCAGGCAAAGATAAGCCAATGCAGAAGATTAGTGTGACGACATACCTGATTTCATTGCAGTATGAGTTCCCTTTATTTTTGGTACATTTAGAAAGCCAGCTGAACATCCAATAATTGCTCCTCCCGGGAAAACTGGATATGGAATAGACTGAAATTTATCTAGCATCATATTCTTATATGTATAGCATATATGTATAGCATGTATATATAATAAAAACAACAATGCAAACAAACATCCTCTCTAAATTTAGCTCCCCCAGCTGCGTTGTGCCACAGTAATTGATGACTATTGGCACTATCCAAATACACTTTTTCTTTGGACTCTTCCATCTTCCACCAACCAGTCACTTTTCCAAAGAAATTTGTAATATCACTCACACAACGCATCATTCTTGCATGATGCAAACTGTCAAAAAAATCAGCTAGGAAAACTTTCGATTACTTTGTTTATTCACATTTCCTGTACAGTAAATTGGAAGACTACAGATAGTTAATTCACCTGAAAGCCACCTTCATTTAATGTGCGAGCACCATATTGAATTACAGTCCCACCTTCCAGAAGCGGTTTGATGGCAGGATGGTGTTTAAGTTTCTACAGATGAAAAACCAATACATTGAACTTCGTCAGATTCCAAATAATTATGTTTCAAATATAGGTCTAGAAGCTATCGCGAGACATGTCAAGTTCTTGAAGGTTTTGATATATTGAATCAAAGATAGCAGTATGGCCTTGGTTAGAGTCTACAACAGTTCCGCAAACCAGGGTACATGTTTCCTACACATCCTGGAATCTCTTATAAACAAAAGGTTTCATCAATAAACTTTGATAATATCAAGTAAAAAATGGTAAAAAGAAACCTTGCACTTAGAAAATTTATTTATTTTCCATTTTTTTTTTGGGGAAAAATAATACTAATAATTTTTGCATACAGATGGCCCTCAGTATGCCAATCTTATATCACTCTATAAATTCGCAAAACACAGCTTCATATGTGCATGATTGCTAGGAATCACGAAAATTTTTTAGCATTTTAAAAGATATGATGAAATTTCTAGTAATATTACTAAATAAAGAGTCTTAACCCCTTTGTTTTGATTCAAAAGAAGAGACAGAACAACAGAATACTATTCTCAGTACTCAGAGCTCAGGACCAGCAACCAATAATTATCTCAGTTTGGGATTTCTCTTTCGATCAACCAAAAGAAGCTTAAGAGCGCATAAACTAATTTATACATCATTCTATTCAGATAGATTCAAAAACATCCAAAAACAAGTGAGACAAAAAGGTCCCAAAAAGCAGAATTAATATGGGTTGCAATGAAGGCAAAAATAAATACAAAAGTTGCGGTTAATGAAGTAAAGATCAATAAAAGACCAAAGGATTCAATGTAAAAAGATTTTTCAGCAAGCAGTTAGATACCATTATATGCCTTAAGTAAAAATTACCGCAAACGTAGATTACAAGGAAAAGATATTAACAATATACCTAGAGATCTAGTCTACCTGGAATTCATCATAAGGGCTCAAGAATGGGTTGCGATAGTTCAAGCTAACCACAAGGCCAATTGCAACCTGGATGCTCAATCAAAGGAACACAATAACAAATGAAACTTCAATCAGAGAACTTGTGATTAAATACTGCTATTTTTAGACTTAAAAAGCCAACAAAATTATTGAATGTTTCTAGATATGAGAAATGAAATTCATCTAAATATTGACATGGCTGAATCACATGGTAAGTTCACCTAAATTTCTTTCTGTCAACTTTCTTTTTTTTTCTTGGAAAAAAAAAAAAATCTTTACAATCAATGTTTCTTCCCCCCTCTTCCACCACCAACAACGCCCCNCCAACCCCCACCCCCAAAAAAAAAAAAAAAAAAAAAAGGCAATAATAATAATAGTTATAACTAGTTAAAAAAAATTAATGCATAACCTTAATTACAATTCGGTGAGGGTTCATTTGATGACCCAAAAGAATGAAGCAGATGAAGCCATAACCCAATTGATCAAATTAAATATTCAAAGATGTTAAATGAACTTCTAGTGAGGGTAATGGTTCCCATGACACCAATGCCACCACCCATCTCTCTTGTGGGAAGGCATGCAACCAATGAGAGTTGTGTGAAGTATTAAGAAGAGAAAGAAAATAAAGAAGCCAAACAAGCTCCAATGAAAAGGCAACTAGGTCTTCAGAACCAATTTCATTCCTAGTTTACAGTAAGATAGTTGTACACAGAGATAGGAATGGTACAAAAATATTGGATAACAGTTTGAACTTTGCAAAAAAGGAGAGATTTTTTTGGTCACCTGTCTATCATTCATGTGGTACAGAAACGATCCCCCATAGGTCTTGTGATCCAAGGGCCAACCCAATGTATGAACAACTGCACCAGGTTTATGCTTGTCCTCATCAATTTCCCAAACCTGCTCGAATACAGCAAAGAGAAATTTGCAAAAAATTCTTACGAGTAGGAATAGTTTAAAAAACTTGCTAGTTGATAATCAGTAACATAAAAAGCAACACAACAACTTGAAGAGGACATACAGATGCAAAAAAGGACCTTTTCATTTGTGTAATAACACAAAATTAAGAGGAAAATAAAAATATTTGTTATGGTATAACATCGGAAAAAGAAAGTTCTGTAGAAGTCTGCTCCTAATCAAGCATGAGAAAAGAAACAACCAAATATCATACAATCTCTAAATTATATCTCTACCGCCAAGAATATGTTCCAGCAGAGGTGATTCATTAAAATCATAAGAACCAACAAAAACAAGTAATTAGCATGAGAAATCCAATATAAAATTACAGAAATCCCAATAAAACCAATCCCAGTGAAATATGTAACTGAGATCAGTAGTCATTTACCTCTTTAATACCCAAAGCATACGTCTGATGTTGTGCATGCCTCATCTCCCTCAGATTGTAATTTTTAATTATTTTCTGCTTAAACAATATTGAAGCAAATTTTTGCTCTTAGAATAAATGTGAGAATCAAAGCCTGGAAATTTAGCCAGTGTAGCAGTAAGCTTTTTTCTGCATACCTCCGACAGTGATCCTCGACATCCTTCAGCCAGAAGTGTTATGCGCCCTGCATATATTATTGACACAATGTTATGTTGTTAATTTGTTTTTGTAAGAAAATTATATTTTAATGAAGCTAGTTGAGTTAAACCCAGTGAAATTTATAATTCCCTCAAGAATGATGTATCATGTGAAGCCTCAGTTTTTAGATAGACTTAAGTATGTGACTCAAAATTGCACTAAAAATAATATCGTCAAGTTACTTGAAAAATTGAAAAATTATAATACAATGTAATTGAATGGCAGCATGGATGCAAAGTCATTTGGTGGAGAGGAAGAGGCAGGATGCTAAACCACTTTAAGTGCATATGAGCTTTGTGTATGAGAGAGAGAGAGAGAGAGAAACCTACCTCTTAATTCTACACCACGCTGAAAACTCCCCTTTCTGGAACCATCTTTGGCAATCCCCATATCGTTTGTTCCAATGCCAATAACATTGTTATTTGCATCATATAGGATCTCACTGGCAGCAAAGCCGGGATATATCTCTACTCCCAATTCTTCAGCTTTCACTCCCATCCAACGGACTAACTGACTTAAGCTGCATAGTTACCCAGAATTCAAGATTGTGTAAGTACAAATCATGATCATCATAATTTAACATCATATGTAACAGACTCACAAAATAGAGTTGGCCAGATTTTCACATAAATTATGACTTTAAACACAATAAACTGGCAGCAAGACAGTTCAGTAATTGAATTCAAGTTCCAACAAAAAAAAATAATTATGACAATGATACAATAAAAAAAATTAAATTAAATAAAAATAAAAATAAAAATTGGAAATATGCAAGATTTATTATATCAATTAAAAGTGTTGGGCCAGCTGATAAAATCCAGATTAGGATTTTAATAGACGTTKCTAAAGGAATGCTCTAGGCATCATACATGACAATTACCTTATAACATAATTTCCTTTGTTATGAAAAGGACATGGAAGTGAAAATGCATGATCCTTTGTAAGGAACAAGAACTTGTCAGAAGAAACAGGGACATTGATTGGTGCCTGAAAAAATGTAACCAAAGAACAATATTGAAATGAAAATAAGATAACTGGTAATAAATTCTTCATTTTTGTAGCCGACAGGTGATGTTCCCTATTACTGTTATTATTATCATTTGTTTTGCTGCTATTAAAGCAGATGTAAGAATCTCACGATAAAAGCAGGAATGACCGGAGAAGCACTGTTATCCTCTCAAGTTAANCTAAAGGAATGCTCTAGGCATCATACATGACAATTACCTTATAACATAATTTCCTTTGTTATGAAAAGGACATGGAAGTGAAAATGCATGATCCTTTGTAAGGAACAAGAACTTGTCAGAAGAAACAGGGACATTGATTGGTGCCTGAAAAAATGTAACCAAAGAACAATATTGAAATGAAAATAAGATAACTGGTAATAAATTCTTCATTTTTGTAGCCGACAGGTGATGTTCCCTATTACTGTTATTATTATCATTTGTTTTGCTGCTATTAAAGCAGATGTAAGAATCTCACGATAAAAGCAGGAATGACCGGAGAAGCACTGTTATCCTCTCAAGTTAAAACACAACAAATATGTCATAAAGGAAAGATGTACGCTTCACTAAAAAAAAAAAATTTGACCGTCTATACAAATGGGTTCTTGTGATTTTTCCTTATTTCATTATGGACTTAAAATTGGTTTTCCAAAAGCATATTAAGTTTTTTAAATTTCATCTACACAACTTGACAAGGCCAAAAATTGGTGGTCTAACTTTTCTTACGTGGAAACTCAAGCAGCATATATGAGAAATCAGCTTCACTTGATCTCCATGTCACAATTTAGTGATTCTGATGTGTATATCCCAGATTATAAGCAGTCAAAACATATCATCCTACTATCGTAACAAAGAAATGCAAGAGGTACAGAAAGCAGATAGCACAAAAGAGCACCTCTTCCTGTTTCCATTGTGGGAGTAGTTCATTCAATGCTTGGGGTTCAAAAACATTCCCGGATATGATGTGAGCACCTATAAGTCAGTAAGATAGATATTATTAACTGCTATACTAAAGTTTCTTATTCAGTAAATAGGAAAACACAAGATGGCCAGCATCAGTTTTACATACTAGTAGTAAATGGATGGTATAGAGACAAAATATTCTCGAAAAATTAAGAAATATTTGGAAACAGATACCCATCAAAATTTAAAATAAAGCCTTTGATCATACTTCTAGATGTCATATACTGTGAACCTAAAACTCACATGGTTTAACTCTATCCCTCAACTTAGCAGCACCCAGCATTTGCAATACATAGCACCGCTCAATGCTGCAGTTTCAGTTGTTCATTGCAGATGAACCAACTATTATTTCAACGTCTCATAAACAGAAATTTCCTAGAAACACCAGCATCTGGAACGAATAATATAAAACGTTTCCTCTAACTCATGTCACAAAAAAAAGAAAAAAAGGCCACTTCTGAATTTGAACCAATTCATCACTTTTTATAGAAGCATTTGACCATACTAATAATATTTTCGAAAAAAAAGATATAATCATAATCGAAAAATTAAGCACAGATATGAGAAGAGCCACAAAATCTAATCCAAAAACATATATTATGAAAAAGGAAAATTAAATTAAACTAAACCTTCAAGCTAGGAGCACAAGAATTTATTCAATGGTTTCAACTTGAAGTTACAAACTTCACATAAACTTCAAATTCCATCAATCTGTAGCAATTATCCCAAATGAACAAACTTCACAGAAACATTACCTACTTCTGCGCCTTTCTCAACAACGCAAACCGATAAATCAATATCCTTTTCACGGCAAAGTTGCTTCAACCTTATTGCTGCTGACAACCCAGCAGGTCCAGCCCCTACAATCACAACATCATACTCCATAGACTCCCTGCCCGTGTCACCACTGAACCGCCTAACAAACGAAACCCCACTTCGGTTTCTCTGAACTCCCCTGAAATTGGCGCCATTGGGCACATACCCAGATGAGAAAAGCCGGTTAATACCAATCTGCGAATGTAAAAAGCTTGAATTTTGATTGAAAAAGAGGCGAAAACAAGAGTGCCCATTGGGATTTCTTGTTGAAATTGGTGAGCCT
>JANKKB010001125.1:0-11493 GCA_026225775.1 Bursera palmeri
AAAAAAAAAAAGGGAGAGATGTTGAATTTTTGTGTAGAGGTTTTGGAAACAAATTTCTTCCGTAGTTTATGGAGGCCCTTCTGCCATTGCACTTGAGGGCCAATCTCTGTCCGGCCGAAGAAAACTTTTGCACACCTTCGTTATCTTTTGGGAGGATTACGCCCTACAAAGTTAGAATTATAGCTCTTCTAGAATGGTATCTCATTAATGTCTCAGGCCCCCTCGGAAGGAGACGTTCTTCATCTTCCACTTAAACTGCGCAGGAAAAGCTCAAAGCCAATCTCAGAGAATAATGAAGCTTTATCGGGTCTTTYTGTCCAGGTGCAAGTATTCTACATCTTCACTGACATATCTATTTCACCGAGCCTCTCTCCGAAACCATGTCCAGATCATTTCGTCTTTCTTACAGATAAAAACTTAAGTGATTGGACTTTTAGATTATATAAGATTATTATTATTATTGAAAAGAGTATTGCTTTAGCCATTTTATATGTAAAATATGTGTAATATGATTCATTATTTAAATATAGCAATACATGCATTGTATTAGAACTTTTTTTTATAAGAAGGTTTAAGATGATCGGATGAAATTAAAAATAATTTATCCAAAATTTATAGTTCATAATTATTTGAATGGTGTACAAGGATTTTGTATCCATACATCCTAACAATACAGAAATTAATTATACGTAGTTAACTACTAAGTAATATTTAATGTTAATTTCTCCCAATCCTTAAGGAAGAATCAACAGCTTTGCCATTGGCAGCAGCAAAAAGCTTAGCAATCTCAAGTTGAGTATTAGCAATAATTTCAGTTCTTTTGAGGTCCATTTCTCCTCTCTTGGCCTCGGCTTCAACTCTCATCTTCTCCATCTCTCTCATTGTCTCCATCCTTGTCTGTTCCGACCTTACCACTACCTCTGCCAGCCACCGGATGCTCTCAGCTATTTCCCATTCTTCTCTTTTTCGCCTCTTCTTTTTCTCCGTTTTCATCTTTGACTTCTTTGATCTTAGCTTTTCCTCACTGTATAGAGCTGGTGTGCTGCTATCTGTGTCCATTGCTTTCTTGTCTGACAAATGGTCCGATAATTTTGCTCCTACCCCGTCTTCCTGTCAACTTAATTTCATCAGATTAACAGCACTCGACATGAAAAATATATCTTTATCACTTCATACAAATTAAGATATTTATATCTGACAACATTTCTCAGAGAAATATCATGAGATATTTCTAACACAAACTTAAGCTATTTATTTGTTCTGATAGATACATTTATTTAAGTTTCATAAATAAAGAAACATTTTTTAGTTTATGATAAGGGAGAGGAACCAAAACATGAGAAAAAAAAATGATAAAAAAGACAAGACGCAAAAATGTGCCAGTGTAGAGCAATGGTGACTTCAAAATTAATTGATGTAAATTGTAAAATGATCCAATTTCAATCAAAATTTACCTGGAATTTCCTTTTTGTTTAAAATATTTATATTTATATGATGCCTTAGTTTCTAACAGGGTAAAAGTGAAAGTGAAGAATCTCTTGGTGTAAATACTAAATATAGTGTTTGACTGCCGATATTCAAAAACCGATCTTTCCTTCTCCAGTGAATTTTACTTCTTTCAGAATCAAATAATTTACAGATAGAAACATTACAACATAGAAAGATTAAAAATTTCCATCGAAGCAGTAATATATATAAATAATATTTAACAAGCAATTTTGTTAGAATTATTAATATACACTACTAACCTTGGCCATCCTGTCAACCCCATTGGACCCGTGAGAGTTTTGGGTGGTTCCAGGCAGTGGTGCAGGAGCCGCCGTAGGAGGTGGTGGTGGTTGCGTTGCAGTGGGAGATGAGTCTAGCAGCATCAAAGGAGGATTATTGATCGATTGAGGTTGATGTAGTAGTTGTTGTTGTGGTAGTGGTGGTGGTGGTGGTTGTGGAGGTGGTTGCGCACTTCCACGTAGCAAATTATCAAGACGTGGATACAAAAGCCAAGATGATCCATCAGCATTAGCAGATTCTGATCTGTACCTTTTCTTCATGGACTCAATCTTGTTCTTGCACTGCGTTTGTGTCTTTGGAGACTTTGTGTTGTTGGCACGAGATGAAACATGGCGTGCAACATCTTCCCAATCGTGCCCTTTGAGTTTGGCTCGATTTCTAAGCACCCATTTGGACTCATAAGCCTCTAGCAAGCTCGAAACGGCTCCTTCACTCCATTCATCTCTTTTCAACCTGTCGTTGCTGCCACCACCAACACCTCCTCCTCCACCAAAGGGTTTCTTTGGTGACTCCTCCTTGATGGACGTGGTGGTGTTGTTATTGTTAGGGAGGAGGAGAGATGGGTTCTCTTGGTTAGTTTCTTTGTCCATCTCCCCTCATGATAAAACAAACTTTTACTGTGTGTTATTAGCAGTTAACATTTATGCGCACAAAGCCCTTTAACTTTAAGCACAAGGTGGTGCTTAGAGAGAGAATGAAAGATGGAAGCAAACCCAATAAGAGAACCACTAGCATTATAGGATCATGAAAAAGGAAAGGTTAGAATTAGTGGCGAAAGAAAGATAAGAGAGAGAAGCCACTAGCATTAGAGAAATGGAACAGAGAGAATAGAAAGAAGGGTTAAGGTAGTGGGCAAGGCAACCAAGAAAGTGGTCACTTTGTCAAATGAGTTAATGATAGTAACCTCTTAACTTTAATTTTTTTTTTTCTTTCACTTTTAGGCTCATATTTTTGCGATGTGGGTTTGTTGGTTTTATTGCTGTGGTTGGGTTATTTTGGCTGTTAGCGTTGATATGAAGCCAACCAAGAAATCCACTGGCCTTATTAAGAAGGGGTGGTGAATTGGCGATAGTGGTAGTGGTGGTGGGTCACTCACGTGGGTCTGTCACCCACTCCATCCCATCACCCAATTCACACCCATTTTTGCATTTTTCTCTATCACCACCAGCCAATGTGCTATGCTCTATAACTTGCTTGCCCCTTTCTTCCTCTCTTTTTAGCTTTACTTTTGGCTTTTCTTTGCCTTTTGAAAGCTTTGGACGGAGGGATTCATCACCACTAGAGTAATCAAGCTTTTTAGAGTATTGGCTTTTGTATTTGACCTCTAAAATAGGCTCTCATTTGATTCCCAGTTGGCCCATCTTGAACGGTTGTAAAATCCTTCCGTTGATCTCTTCAGTTTTTAACTTTATGATCAAGTCGCCAAGGCTGACAAAGAAAAATGTTTAACATAAAACAGGTAAGATGTTTGTATGTCTTAGACTGTATTTGGATCGAGAAGTCTTTGAAAAAATAAATGTTTGAATCACACGAATTCGTGTAAGAAATAATCAACCATAACTTGATTTCATGTTTCTTTTACATTTTTGTTAAGATAATATACATTGACGATTGACAATCGCATGAGGATTGAAGTCAAGAGAATGAAAGAAAACGTATTTGTTAATATATTATACCTTATCAGAAACTAATGAGAAAACCCCTTTTAACTTGGTGCTACAATGTTTGTTATTGTTGTGGAATTTCAACGACTTTAGTTGCTACCGGTTTTAGTCAAAAGTTCTTGGAGACTTGGAAATTAAAATGGAAGGTCAGGTATAATGCCGGTCAGTCATAGCACTTTCCCAGTAAATCAATGAATAGTGTGTGAAATTAATGATACTAGAAGGAGGGCCTGAACCTCTGACCATATGGTTGAGGGTCATACACTCTAGCCATAACCAGTTGATCTACTCCAGCTAGCGTGCGAGCAATTTTAACATTTTAATACTTCAAAATTAACGAGAAATAGAATTTAATTATTTAAAAAAAAAAATAGTAGTTGGGTTTCGAAGATAGTGCTATTATAGTGTCTAGTTCTTGGCTTTGTTTAATACTTAATTCATGCGTTGACAAATTACGTTAAGCTAGATATCATGATTACAGCATCATCATCATTATGGGATCTGATCTGACTGTAAAATAATGATCATGATAGAAAATTTAACTCTACAAACCACAGAAAACATTTACTGCTTGAATCTAATCATTGTTCTCTATGCAAGGTAGGTTGAGATATTGCCATTACATGTGTAAATTTACCATTTAAACAGTCATAATCTTCAATAAAGTTAACTAAATTTATTCGATATTATCAATAGCTTTAACCCTCCACCCAACATAAACCGAAATAAATGAAGGTTAATAGTGTGTTTTGGTGGATAGAGACAATATTATATAATTCCTCATCTTCATCTTTTTGCCTTCCTACCTAGGTTTAACTTTACAGGGTTGAATTTGCAAAAATTTACAATACAAACGAGAGATATATAGAAGGAAGAAACAATAGAAAGGTACATATGATGTGCAAATGGATAAATTAGACTAAATCAATAATTATCTCAATAGAAAATGAGGTGTAAGATACAAATTATGGGCCAATATTACCTTAGATGTTAATTTGTAGAGATAAGAAAAACTAGGACTTGCATTGGTGGGTGAAGATTTTTGTGAAAACATGGAGAGAGAGTCCCAATCTTTCAGATAACATAAAAGCAAATGAGAAAGGAGGTTGTGCAGACAGGCTCAAGTCTACATCAAATTGAGTTACAAGCACTTTTTTGAATTTCCCAAATGAAAATAGAACACATTGTGAAACATACAATAAATCTAAACAAAAGCTTTGGCTTAGCTTATCAAGTTTGATGCTACCTTCGCCCACCAGACATTCCTTGGCTACATGGACAGACAGCTAGCCACATGCATGGTCAGGTTACTGACCTTTCAGAAAATTTAGATGAGTCATGACTCAGGAAGCTCAATGTCTCATCAGCACATGAGATGGGACTTAAAACAGAGTTCACCAAGGAAAAAATATGTCATTTCACAACACGCATGGTGAAGATACAGTTATGTGGATACTTTTATGATACTAGGATGCATCATCCCTACTGGTTATGATCACTAGCAAGGATTATTTCATCTTTATTTGATAATTTTTATTTTTTATTTTTTATTTTTTAATATTTAAGATCTAGCATTTGAGTCCATAACATTACCTAAACTCAATCGAAGAATGTCTGTTCAGTTGAGATTATGACAGTCACAGTAATTCAGGTAGAGAAAACCAAAATGGTATTTGGTAAGTTCAACAAAGAAGCCAAGCGAATATAACAATTCCCTCGCACTCTGCTAGTACAAAAAGCAAATCCTTTCATTGTCTAAGCCTAAAACCAAATTACAAACGTTCCATGCTAAAGAACTGACCAAAAAAAAAAAAAAGAGGCAAATTAAGCATGATCAAAGAAAGATACATCAACTACCAACTATCAACATTTACAGGTCCTCATTAGTATGCCTCCATCTCAAAATTGTTCGATGGATAATGCCAATTCAAATAGAAATCCTACGTGTTCTAGGTTGCCTGGATTGACAGAGATGCCATGTTCAGCAGTCAGTTATGATCCCCCAGCACTGCTTCTGAAACTCTCTTTAGTGATTCACAAGCCTTCATAAGATCAGACTCTGAATGGGCCGCAGAAACAAACAATCTAATACCTAAAGGAAGACGACATTTGTCGAGTATTGATCTTTTCGAAGCCACTACAAATACACAGTCCTCCTTCAAAGCCTACAATGTGTAACCATCAAAGATTTAATTAATACACAGATTGACAACCAAAGATTGATCCTTGATGGAACAAAAGAACGATATACTTACACGATAAGCAATATCTTCCAGCAGCTGTAGGCCGTTTTTCTGTGAACCTGTTGACTTTTCCAGTCTGAGAAAGACAATTGGTGATTCCAGATTGCTAGCAATCGAGAGACCACAAACGTCTGATAAGCCTGCACATGTCCAATATGTTTAAAACCAAAACGTCAAGAAGGAAACTATGTTGCTACTTAAAGTATAAAACTCCAATATCAATGCTTAGATGCCATCAGGCATCATTCAATTGGAATGCTACCAAAGAGACAATTCATTACTTTGAAGACACCACATGTCTGACACACACATTTAAAAAGCCAAAACTATGTAAATATGAGTATAAATATGCATCTATAACAAAAAAGACAAGATTTGACCACTATGAATGTGTTCTATATCAGACACCAAATTCTTAGAAAGCCAAAACGACGAAAACATGAAAATATAAACATATAAAATAACACATGGGAAAGCATGCTTTCTAATACAGCAATAGGTTAATGAGAGTATTTAAATTTTTAATCTGATCTATAGGTCAAACTCTTTAGGTACAATACACATAATGTGGAAGAAGTAAATGTTCATGAGAGGTACACTGAAATCTTTCAGCATTGATCAATCCAGCAATCCGTATCTTCATATGGATGAACAATTGCAGAAATTGTAGGCCAAAAAGAATGAAAAAGAGAGTGTATATTTATATATACATATGAAAATCCCACATCAAAGGATTTATATGTCTTTTATCAAGATTCATTGGATTGAAGTACTTAAATTTAAGTTCCTACACCTAATTAAGCATAATAAAGTGCAAAAAGCAATTTCAAACCCAACCTTTCCACAAAATGGCGATATTTTTCTTCAGATTTGCTGTCAGATGATTTTTTTCAAGGACATCAATAGCAGTAACTGCAGCTCTCGCAAGCTATGGAGGCAAAGAAGCAGGAAAAACATATCCAGAACTGCAGAATCGCTGCCAGAGATTAGCATATTAAAGAATTATATCGAGTGTGCAATGCAAAACTTCCATACTCGTTGTAATGATTTAGGACCCATATAGTATCATTTCGAAAATTATTTCGAAGAAACTGTTTTAAAAGAAAATGAGAGAAACGGCCGGTACTTTTCAAATCCAAGACTCTACTTAAGTATTTTTAAAACAATGTCTTGAGAACAAAGGCAATGAAAATATGTCTGGTACTAATATTTGGAGATATAAAAGAACATTTTTTTTTGTATTTTTAAATCCTAATTTTTCAAAAACACGAAATGACACAAAGTCATTTTTCACCTTAAACTATCTTTTAGATAATAAATTATCATAGAATTCCTATTTTCCATCACAGTACTAAACACTTCTTTTCCTCTTTTTCAAGTTTTCAAAAAAAAAAAAATACTGAAACCAGCATCTCAATTACAAGACTATATAATTAACTACAACTTCCATACTTGGTGATCAATAACTCTAGCACTTCCGGTGCAGAATCCTCCTTCTGTGGCTAATGCATGCCCCATGGCAGCAGCTATAATATCTATCTTCTCAATCTGCAAGGTCTTAAAACCATAAATCACAGTGATTAAAAGCAACAAAATAAGCACATTAAGTCTTCTTAACATACCGGAACCCCAAATGGTCAGTGAGGCCTCTTCCAGAACCACCAAGTACACCAAACGAGTTACTCTCATCCAACAAAACACGGAAACGATATTCCTCCTTCAATCTTATTATCTCATCCAATGGAGCTATTTGGCCAGAATTCTACGAATTTGAGTATTAGACATTTAGTATTTCCCAGCCAGGGCATGTTCAGATAAAATTGAACACAATATAAATTTCATAGGGTGATGACATATGATATGAAAGTCATACCGAACGAAGAACTAATAAAAAAAAAACTAAGGAAAGTAGGAAACCATTAAACCAAATGTGCAACACAACTTTTTTTATTTTCTGAGGTCACAGCTGCATGTCCCAATTTGGACATCAACCGAGGTTCAGTTTGCAAAGCAGATACATGCAGTAGACACAAAAGGTGAAAGTTTATTCAAGATGGAAAAAGATAATACCAAAAAAAATATATATCTAAATTACCTGGTATACAGCTTCAACCACAATATAACGCCGCAGTTTCTCAGCCCGCTTATTGTCTGCAGTAACTTTCTCAAGGTATTTCGTAATGATTCCATGTCATTGTGCTTGAAATACACAATGGTGCTTCTGTAGAGATATAGGCCATTTTTTATTAATACCCTTAACGTTTATACAAAATCATTAACGATTTGATTAAAAATTATACTAATGGTTGAGAATAATATAAAAATTTTACAATAAATAATATTAATATCCTCTTAACTTATTTAAAAAATTTTATATATATAGAAGAGTATAATAGTTTTTTCATGAGTTTTGATTAACTGTTTATTGATAATTTTGTGTAAACCTTAAGAGTTTAATGGATTAAAATATCAAAAATATTTTTCATTTAAAATTAGATCAAAACACAAAAGCAGTCCTTGATATTGTCCCTCTAATCTTATTATCCTTGTGCCATCCTTAAAACTTGTCGTAGTCTATTTACAAAAATACCCTATTCTGTTACTTTGTTACTTAACAAAAAAATATTAATTAATAATTTTAGACATATGTCAAAGGTTTAATTGATTAAAATATCGAACAAATTTTTCGTCTAAAATTAGACCAAACATTAAAAAATATTATTTGATATTATCCCATTAATTTATTCACCGAAAGGACTAACGACAATACAATATGGTAGAAGAGTGAAGCTGAAAGTGAGACATTTTCCGGTTAAAAATAAAGCAACACCTGCATTAGTTCAATTTCATATTTTGATTATATAGGCAAATTATTTAATAACAAATATTTGGTTACTTATTCATAAAATATTTTTCTTGATATTTCGTTGATATCTTTCCGGCCGTTGGATTAACTCGATCGTTGAATAATAACAGAGACTTTACTATTCTACCCTTATGAAATATCATTTCCATTCACAACTGTTAGTTTCTACTCCTGTCATCCTATCCATGTCTCTCTTTTTTTAAAATAATAATAATAATAATAATAATTTGTTAATGTCATTTATGCTTTTAAAGTGGTACCAATCTTCCCCATGATATATGAAAGAAAGTTTATTCCTCAACCTACCTGCTTATTATTAGGGGTAAATGTAGACACCCCCAATGTTTAGTCCAAATAACAAATTCACCTCTGTTATTCATAAACAGTGTACTAAAAGGCGCTAGACGCTCCTAGGGCGGCAGTCCGGGGCCTTGGCGGAGCTTAGAAATTAGGTTGAATTAGGTTAAAAGGTTAAAGGTTTGGGGGGTCAAGATGAACTTATAAAAAGTTTAGGGGTTAAATAAAATAGTTTGGGGGTTAAATGTTAAAAACTAAAAGCTTGGGGTTTCTAAAAAACTAAGTTAGTACCAGGCCTCAAACGACGTCGTTGTGGGCCTATGAAAACAAACTTAAGTAAACCCAAAACGATGTCGTTTGGGTGTTCATTTGAAAAAATAAAAAAAAATCCTAACTCCCCCCACTACCGATCGGCGCCTCCAGTGCTTCGCCTTCCCATGCCCAGTCTCTAACCCGTCGATCGGCACTGCTACCACTCTTCAACCTCTTCGCCTACCGCTGTCCAGTCCCCAACCTGCCGATCGGCACTGCCCAGTCTACCGACCGCCTAGACTCGGCGCCTACCCCTTTTCCCGACGCCACCCCTCAGCCTAGCGATTAGCCTTCGACTAGGCAGCCGCCGAGGCCGCCTTTTAGAACACTGTTCATAAAGTAACATAAAGACCCCTATTTTGATATTTTAAATAACATTAAGACCCTATTTTCATGTGCCAAGACCCCATATTTTTCAATTCTGGGGGTGTCTATGTTACTTTATAAATAATAGGGTTGAATTTGTTACTTAGACTGAACCTAGGAAATGTTTATGTATTTACCCCCTTATTATTACAAATTTAAAAATAATAATTATTTCAGCAAAAATCCCCTAAATTATTCCATGAAAATTCTGATTCGTTCATTCTCCTGTCCAAACTCCAAAGATATATAGATGGCCCCACAAATGGCAGCTTCTCTCATTCATTGCTGAACTGATAAAAGGAGAATGAAACTTCCAATTATGGCTTCCCTCCCAATTATGGCTTCCCTTCTTCAACTCTTTGAAACTTTCTACTTGGACCTTTAAGACTACTCAAGATGGATAAAATAGAAACATATTTCTGTAAGAGTATAAACCCTAATAGCATTAACCAAAACAAGCAATTTTTTTTTTTTTTTAGTTTCACATGAAGTTGAATGTATGTATATGAATGTATGTAGTCCATGTATATACTTACCCCGCCAGAATGGAAGAGCACAAGCATGTATATATTTCCCCTTTCAAGAAATAAAGCCTTGACTCGACATGAATATTTGAAGGAAGAAAGAATGCAATTAAACTCTTGTTGACATTTCAATTGTAGCAACACCATAGGAATCCAAACCAAAATTGATAAGAAAATGAAAATTTCAGGCCTCGAAAACAAGAGGAGAATATGGCAAATAAATGAATGTGATTGAAATTGATGGTAGTAACATCCCATCCCATCAATTTGTTTATCTTACTAGATATACAAACGAAATTATCAACATAACTAACCGCGTAATTTATACATCAAAATCAAACAATTTATTTGACTACTCAAAAAGAAAGATTATTTGATTGATTTATCAAGCGATCAAAACGCGACTCCGTCAATACCTTTCCATCAAACAATACCTTCAACAGTGCCACCGCCTTGCTCTTCCCTTTTGCGCTCCCATTCTCCGCCACGTCAGCAATTCCGTCCGCCACCTTCACCCCCATATCCCTCACTTCCTTCCCCACTCTTTCGCTTCCGTAACTCACCAAATTCAACAGCGCCGACACCGAATTCTCCTTCACTCTCCCACTCGAACCCGTCCCCATATCCAACAAATCCACCAACACGCCAACTCCAGAACACTTCCTGAACTCCTCCGCGCTCTCTTCGCATCCCGCAATCTGGGCCACCACAGCGCTCGCGTCTTCAACGATCCCGGCTCTTGCCTCGTTTACGATCAGCGAGAACAGGGGCTGGACCCCACCCAGAGAGATTATTTGCTGCCGGTTTAACGGATAGAGCGCGATACCAAACAGCGCCTTCAACGCGTCTTTGATCGAACGCGGCGGCGAGTTACGCGTTTTGATGATGTCAACTAAAGAGTGGATGATATCCCGTTTCGCTCCGATTATCGGACGGTAGGAGTCGACGACAAGCAGGCTGTGCAGGGTTGCGGCGGAGGATTGTACGGCGGCAGGGGAGGTTGTGGTCGAGTGGCAACGGAGCGCGTGGGAGATTGCGTCTAGGAGACCGCGCGTGGACATGATGGCGTCGCGGGAGGTGATGGAGAGGTTAAGAAGCGTGGCGGCGGCGTTCTCTTGAGCAGCGTGCGAAGACGAGTAAAGGGTTTCGGCTAAGTAAGGGATGGCGCCAGCGTCGGCGATGATTGGACGGCTGTCGGCGTCGTGCTTGGAAATGAGGCGCAGCTCGGCAAGAGCCTCGGCGCGTGTTTGTTCGGAGACAGAGCCAAGCTTGGTCACTAAAGAGCGAAGCGTTCGGCGCTTCACTTCCATTGGTGGATCTGTTCAGAGTAAAACGGTTTGTCTGGAGACAGACGCAGCTGAGTTTGCTTGTTTGGTTAGAAAAGCAAAGAGAAAGGAAGACAGAAAGCGAGTTGCGGCATTTTCCAAACCTTA
>JANKKB010001126.1:0-13625 GCA_026225775.1 Bursera palmeri
CCAACACCACATTTATTTGGAGTTCTCTATATACGGAAGCAAACCTTAAATTTCAGACATTTGACTTTCTCAAAAGGCTTTTAGAAATCATATACAGTCAGGAAATATCATATTACCCTATAGAAGACAATGCATATAACTACGAGATAAAACGAATGAACTAACAGTAACTGACTCTAAAAGCACGCTCCCTAAATTATCCAATTTATCACACTTAGCAGAAAGATAATCATATTCACAAAGTAAATGAGTCATGGCAGAAAAATTTACCAAGATCAAGGAAATCTCATAACT
The DNA here is from genome assembly GCA_026225775.1 of Bursera palmeri. NCBI lineage: Eukaryota > Viridiplantae > Streptophyta > Magnoliopsida > Sapindales > Burseraceae > Bursera > Bursera palmeri. Next base: position 295 of record JANKKB010001126.1, read on the forward strand.
GGTTTCCAGTTGCTCGCCCTGCAGGAGTGTTTGCTTGCTGCTGCTGCTGTTGCTGGTTCTGTATCTGCAGGAGGAGGCTAGCTGCAAATTGCAGCGTTGATTGGTATCTTTGGTTCTTATCAACCTCATTCTCAGATGTGCCCTGACCAGCTCCAGAGAGCACAGATTGAAGCTGCTGCACCTGATTGGAATGCTCCGAATTCCCTTTGTCAGCCGATAATGGCATGACATTTTGTGGTCGAGAATGATTAACCAAATTTGATGCAGCTGTAGAATTGTTAGGCTGCTGAAGAACTTGCGAGCCATATAATGCAGAAGGATTAGTTCCACGCACCATTCCATATCCTTTTTGAGTATTTGGAGGAACTGCATACTGATACTGCTGACTGAGAGTAGGGGAAACAGTATTATGTGCACTTTGAGGAGCAACAGTGAAATTAGTCAATGGCCTCGAAGAAAATGCACCCTGTTGTGGCATGCTGACAGTAGACTCTTGAAATTGGCTGTTAGCAGGAACAACTTGAGCAGACTGGCTAGGTGTGCTAGAGAGAGATGCATAAGGATTGATCAGAGATGGTGGAGCTTGAGGATTGTAAGGGGTACCCACTTGCTCAACAGACCGACCAGCAAGCTCAGGTAATAGTGGCCTGATTGTTGAGGTGCCTGATGTCACCTGAACACTTTCGGTGGACTGTGTAGATGCAGGTATCAATGAGGCTAGAGTAGCAATAAGCTCAGGCGTTAAACTGACTCCAGCTTGGGAGACAGCTGCAGTATTATTTGATCCATAATCTACAGAACTTGACTGCACCGAAAAGGACTCATTTGGATGCAAGAAATGAGGTTTTGGTAGAAACTTTGAGTCATCATGTGAAAACCTGCCGTAGTCCACTGGCAAAACCTGTTCCTCTTTCAGAGATGTCAGACTATGTTCAGCATGGGGAGGTGCAATGGTCTGTCGTTCAATAGTCTGTGATGAATGAATGGATTGTTGAGGCAGCTTCAGAACAACACCATATAAGCGTTCAGGCCCCACAACATTCAAAACATTTGTTAAGAAATCTGAGGGAGGCACCAAGAATAAGGTTGTCCCATCATCAAACTTTGCAACACCTGCACGATTTTTTGAACCAAGGTATCGAAGGAATTCGGTATAGGACGCAAAATCATCTTCACTGTCTGGCAAGAAGAAAACAATTTCAAATCCAATAGCCTCAGCATAGTGCTTTGCAAGCATATCCAATCCTGTCCTGGCTGAACAATTAACAACTTCTGGGCTGCGAAATAGAAAATGCAAATATATGATGAGAAACAACCAAATTCCTCAGTTACGCATGCAAAATCATAGAGGCAAAAATACAGGGTTTATTAAACAGAAAATAAGTATATAAACAAAAAATCCAAAATATTGAAGTACAAGGGTAAATGTAATATATAAATACAATCTTTGAAATTCTTGAGTCTTCAGTTTAAAATTACATTATAAGAAATCTTATGCAGATAAAAGAAAATACTAGTGAAAATAAAAAACACAGAAGTTTGTTATATTATCTCAGAGAGCATTCCATCCAGGGAAAAGAGGCATAATGATATTCTGTAAACAAGGAAAGATTAAAGCCGTAGCAACGGAAAGAAATTGCAGAAGTAGGGCAGCTGTCCATTTCAGGAACAAAATAACCAATGCACAGTACCCATGTTTATCAAAAAAAGCTGAACCCTTTAAATCTCTGTATTATAAACAAAAACAGCCATATACCCGTCTCAAAAACATTCCTCTAATTAGATAATTGTCATGTAATTACTATTAACATAAAACACTGTATATGCATATGGGTATGAAGGCATTATGTTACAACTGAAAAATATATTGGATAAACCATGAAAAGAAATGTGCAAAGATCCAATCAAAAGAAAGCCCAAACACTAAGCTAAAACCATAACAGTGTATGAAACAGAAGATGGTAATGAAGTAAAAGAAATTATACTCACAGCTCAGACCCTATCCCTTTTCCAATAGGGACACATCGAGCATGACAAACTGGTGTACCACCCTTAGCAATAATGCCACGCCATATGCAATCATTATCGATATGACGAGGACCAGATGCCCCACCTATCAATTTTGCACCCACTGGACTAAGACGACTCCTCTGTTGAACATTGACAAATGCACCAGAAGCACCACCTACAGGCCTGTACGGCGGCTCAAACCCCAGCCCAGGGTCACCAATCTCTCCCAAAGGGAAGGTACCATCATCAATGGATAGGGAACTATCTATCCTTGAACGTTTAGGATCTCTTTGGAATTGGTTTGCATCAGTTACATCCCATGAACCAGATGGATGCCTTATGGGTTGCCTAATACTTTGTGCAGGAGAACTATGTGTCCCAGGAGAAGGTGATGGCCTTCTCCAATTCATCTCCAGATTTTTGGGATTACCTTCTTGCATACTATGAATATCCTTGAACTCTGAACCCGAAAGTGTGGGTTCAAAATTTCCATGACCACTGAAAGATCTCATTGCCACATTTGATCCATGAACACCAACAGCCTGTGGTGGTCCAGAAAAATTATTTGGCATAATTGAATGATTATGACCAATAGCATCTATCTGAGAAGTTCTCAATGGATGATCACTTAAAAACACCTCTGGTCTAGACCCTTTTATCCCAGGATAAGAACCTGGGTAATCTTTTCCTGGTGCTAGGTCACTGCTGGAAAACATAATGGTGATTCTAGGATCATTAAACAACCGACCCTGCAAACCTTCCTTGGCACGCCGGGCTTCATCCACACTTCTAAATTCCACAAAAGAGTAATGTCTTGAAGGAAAACTCTTAATTCTCTCAATCTCACCAAATAGTATCATTGCATTATGCAGCATCTGCTCATCAATCTGAACAGAAGGGGGGTAACCTACCCATAAAACATTGCTAGGTTGCCCATCACCCTTCCGTGGGGCTGAAGATTGTGGATGCTGCAAAAGGACAACCAATTAGAACATAAACTAACTGAGGGGGAAAAAGGAGCTAACTAATGCCACATTCATTTAATTGACTGAGAAGAGACCGCTGGAAGCAGTTACTCTCCATTTCAACGTTTCAGCCAACCAAATAAATTTCCAAAACAATGAATTTTTTTGCAGTATCCAGCTAACAGGCTGAATATTGAGACTCACCAGTCTTTTGTAAGACAAATGGATATCCGAAATTCCAGTGCCCCTACCAAGATAAGGTCCATCTCTCAAGTCATTGGAATTAGGCCATTGATCCTGGAAAATAAGAGCAAAACAAATATAAGAAATCATCAAAATCAGGCTATTGCAAACCTAGCCAAGATTGAAAATCAAAATTTAATCGAGAAAAAAACTAAATTTGAGCCTATTATAGTTTAAATTTCCTCGCATTACCAACGAGTGGTTTTCATGGTTATTATTTTAAAATATATATATATATATAGTTTCTTGTAAGCCCAAGTTGCCACTTTTCCACTTACAACAAACCAGGATGCCTAACCAGATGTGATTATTAAGATAAATATTGTTTCAATAATTCTTCCATTTTACAACACTTTCTTCCACAAACACAATTATTGTTCATAACAAATTTACTTACTCTTCTTGAGTGTTGTGACCGAAGGAAGTCCACCCGTATCTGTTCTCCACCTATTTGCTTACCATTCATGTTTTTCATGGCTTGAGAAGCATCGTCCAATGTGAAATACTCAACAAATGCAGTATTCCGGTCTCTAAGGAACTTAAACTCCACCATTTTACCAAACTTGAGAAATTCCTCTTCCAATTCTTCCTTTGATACAGTTGGGCTAATTCCACCCACCCATAGATGCTTACAAGGTTTAGCCTGGAAAGAAGGATTTGTAAGAACCTCTAAAACAATTATTACTAAAGTAATGTTGAATAACATATGACCAAAATACAAAATTGTGGAGGAAAAAATAAATCCAGTTAAACCAAATGAATATCATGTAAATCCCATTAGACAATGCAGAAAGACTTATAGACAGACAGCACAAAAGAAATCAAATAAAAAACTGAATAATAAGAGAGTCCCATATCAAAAATGAACTTGGTGAAGATTGCCAATAAGATTACCAAAACTAATGTCTAGAGAACATGCAAAATCTTTTACCATCTCTAAAGGCCAAAGATAATTAATCCATGAACTCTCATAGCAGAATAGCAAGTGAGCAAAATTAAGCATCCAAAGGGTATTGTTTGATTGTGTTAGATCACTTGCAGAGGAGTAAGAAATAACCTTGGAAGGATAGCCAATTTAGTTTAAGATTGTGCTGGGGAAAGGCTGGGATTGGGTATGTGAAGAGAAAGAAAAATAAATAAACAAATTTTAGTCCACAAGCACACAGATTTGAACAACTAAAGCTCACAGCCCACATGCCTTTTCTATTTATCATTCAGAAGAAACTAAGCAGCTTCATGTAGTTCGAGAATAAGATTTGAAAAGCCTCCATGCAAGTAAATTCTATTTACTCCGAAGTGTCCAATCCATTCTCCAAATTATTGCTTCAAATAATTAAGGGCAGTCCTTTATATTATTGCATGGGAAAGATTTGGCATATTTGATTCCATATTTCACTAGTTCATTATTTTTTTTTTCATTCGTTTCATGGACAAAACATTTACACTTAGTTCTCATAAAAAGATTTAAAATAAAACCGAAATGACACCTTATTATTTGGAACAATCAATAAATTCAATCAGTCGCTTTATCTCTCAATCATGTCAAAATATGATTAGAGGCAACTGTAAATAGAGAACACTTGAAAATGTGATACAAAGAGCATTTCAGCCCTTAAACCTTCATATGTACCAGCTCAACCAAATTTAATTCCCAGCAAGACCTATTATAGTCTGGTTTGGATCAGAATTGAATTCATTATTTTAATTCTGACTTATTTTTTAATACTGTATTCACTTACTCAGAATGGAACTTTGTGTTAATTTTGAGCTACTAGCATTATTTCATTTAGTTTTTGATAGTTTTTCTGAATTGTTCAACTTCTACCGTATAGACAATTTAGCAAATCCTTTAGTTGGATTCAATTTTGCAGACAACTTGTTCACTATTTTGTAAAAAGTAACTTCTAGAGTGTAAAATGATTCCAAACAAAAAAACTTCTCAAAGTTCAAATGAAATTCAATTTGATTCCATTTTCTAATGTGTTCCAAAAGCACCCCTAAATAATAGTTGAGCATGAAGCAAACTTTAGATAACTTTTATGGACTCATTAGAATACGTTAGCACACACATAAAACATTTTAAAGCCTCCACTCTGATAGCTAAAAACACGAAGCATGTTTCATAGATACTTTAGATCAATCCAATCAAACTACTGCAAAAATCAATGCTAGTACATCAACTCGGGTTGCAATACATTCTATTTTAACCTCAAAGTGGGTTGAGACATTGAGCCAGGTTATGATTGGGGAACTTATTTCTGTTGAAGAAGCTCCTGTGGATGATGAAATTACAATATCACCACTAATGAGTTCAGAGCTTGTAGAACTGATACAATTGAAAATGGAATTTCTTACATAAGCTATGCATGTTGAAAACCCATCCATGACGCATAAATGGGTATGTAAGAACACGCGTTGGACAGAATGTTGGCTAGGCACATGAGTCTAGCACTATACTGATTATCCTCATTTTTTAGCAGGGGATTGAGGTTGAGAAGGTATGATACAATTAATGGAGGTATATATGTAACTTTCACTGGTCCTACTAGGGTTCTATTTGTAATTTTCCTCTCTTTTATAAGACCTAAAATTTTGTTTAGTTTTATTTATTTTCACTACTTAACTAGAAATGGACACTGATAAAACATATTTGGATATTGATACACAGTCTGATTGGTTGACCATGGCATGATTTTTACATTAACAGGGGATGTGAGTTCTATAATTATTTAATTTTCAATGTTTACTCTAAAAACTTAAATCATTTTAGACCTTGTTAAGAACTTTAACAAACATTGAAACAAGATTTTTGACTTGTTTTGTGTTGTGATATGTTCAAAGATTGTGAGCTTTAACATCTTTGTTGTAAGTTTTATTGAGTTTGAATGCAAAAATTTACATGGCTTTCATTTAAACTTGGCTTCATGTTATTACATTTTGTGCAAAAATTGTCCATTTGAACTCCCAAAGGCTTACACACTATTGTTGAAACTCAAAGCACTTTCAAGAATTACTCTTTTTGAGAGGGCAGCAAAAACACCAACCTGGCCTTCAATGTCTTCTGTCATCAAAAAACCTGGCTCACAAATCCCATGCATACTTTGTTCAAGGCGCAGGTGTATTAATCATTCTGGCTCATCATTGGGCCAAAACTACAGATGATTTTGAAAAAGAATGTTGCCGATTTCATTCTCAAATTTTGATTACAAGTACCATTTTTACTGTTGATTATTCCCTAAGCAAATTATTTTGAAAGGATGTAGATTTTGTTCGAGAAGCTATATGTAAATCAGATTTCATTCTTGAATTTTGATTAAAAGCGATATTTTTACTGTTGATTATTCCCTAGATAAATTACTTTCAAAGGATGTAGAGTTTGTTCAACAAGTTATATGTAATTCAGATTATCTAATTTGATTCAATCAAAATCATTCCCCAAAATCATAACGCCAAGTGAAGGTTAACATTCGTCAACAGCTGTATTAATCTCTACATTTGTTGATCGCTTAGACCTTTGATTGAATCTATATAAAAATTCCCCAATTACCAGACCAACATAATTGGCTCAACTCTTAAAATTAGGTCAAATTTGAATATTACTTGAACCCTAAATCTGTTGATATTGTATTTGTTTTCGTATAATACTCGTACACAACCATCGAATTCTTCTTCAACAGAATATTAGCAACAATAATGTCACACAAATCATTATACAAATACAATAATCCACAAAATAAAAAATAATCACAGAAATTAGAACAAACCGGTCGAGCAAACTCGATTTTGATCGGGTTCCCACGCAATATGGTCCCTTGGAGAGCGTCCTTGGCGGCCTTGGCATCCTCCGCAAGCTTGAAGTACACGAAAGCAAAGTTCCGCGACGAGTAGGTCGTTACGCTGTCGAGCGCGCCGTATTTCGCGAACATGTCCATCAGATCCGAGTCACTCGTATCGGACGACAGGTTCCCGACCCAAAGATTGTTAGATGGCGCCTCCGGCCCGTCGGAAGAGCCATGGACTCTGGTGAATTTGCTCGGCAGCGGCACCATTGATTGATTAAACCGTTTCGAGATTGGAAAAAGAAAGTTAGGGTTTCGAGATTGAGTGATGAAGATTTGATTTGATAAAAATAAATAAATTAAAATAAAGAATTAATGTAATTAGGGGATTAGAGAGGCATCAGAAACTCTAATTTTATAATAAGAATTTTGATATGCTGAGAATGCTTTGATTGGTTGATTTGAGAGGAGATTAGAAGGGGGGAGACGTAACGGAGCTTTACGGGCGTACAGGTGAGAGGAATATATACGAAGAGGCGGTTACGAGGTGATAGGGTTTGGTTTCTGGAAAGTTTCGGGTACGGTTGTTGTTTTTACTGTTTGTACGGTTACCGACGCAAGAGCAAAACGCCGTCGTACAAGTTATGGTGTGCGTGTGCTTGTGCGCTTTGGCTTCGCCGCTTTGTTGTTTGTTTTGGAGATGAGAGAGGGCCACGTCACCCGATTATCAAGGGGAACAAAAAGGANATTAGAGAGGCATCAGAAACTCTAATTTTATAATAAGAATTTTGATATGCTGAGAATGCTTTGATTGGTTGATTTGAGAGGAGATTAGAAGGGGGGAGACGTAACGGAGCTTTACGGGCGTACAGGTGAGAGGAATATATACGAAGAGGCGGTTACGAGGTGATAGGGTTTGGTTTCTGGAAAGTTTCGGGTACGGTTGTTGTTTTTACTGTTTGTACGGTTACCGACGCAAGAGCAAAACGCCGTCGTACAAGTTATGGTGTGCGTGTGCTTGTGCGCTTTGGCTTCGCCGCTTTGTTGTTTGTTTTGGAGATGAGAGAGGGCCACGTCACCCGATTATCAAGGGGAACAAAAAGGATGAGATTAGGCTAGATTTGGACGTTTGTAAATTGGGTCATGGCAGTATGCTCCGTGCACAAGTGGCACAAGTGGCATCTGGATTTAACCAAACTTAACTTATTATTTAAATATAAAATAATTAAATCATTAAATTTAATAACAAAATTAGTGTGATTAATTTTTTATTTTTCTAATTTTTTAGTTTATAAGAGGATATCATTTCACTTCTTAATTTTTTTAAAAAATTATTTTAATTTATATAATAAATGGGTACTTCAATATCTAAAATAAGTGTGTCGATGTTAATTCATAAAATTAGAAGAATAATCAAATTAAAGAGACTCTTTTGATTTTTAGTCAGTTTAATTTTTTTTGGTTAAATTTAATCTCAAGGATAAAAATTCATTTCTAGATGAGTTAAAAAAAATATTAAAGTAAGTTTTTTATGGGAGGATGAATAATGACGAGTATTATGCCCATCAAGTTAGCATGAATTTTTGAATTATTTTATATTGTATTGTATCCGTATTTAAATTTTTTAATATGTAAATCTTTCAATAGAATAAATAATTCAAAGTGTCACACCTTGTTAAGTCATTTGCTAGCTTATGACAAGGTTATCTATAAATGGCACAAATATAGGGGTGTTGTCTAGCCCTCGAGATAAATTTAGAGAAAACACTTAGTTTCAGACTTTTAATAAACCAATATTTATCTCCCAAAACGTATCGGATATAGTGCTTTTGAAACTGGAAAAGAGTCTGCTTTTGCCTGAAAAAATAATCATTTGATTTCACAAAAAAATATCTCGTTTTATCAAACAAAATATTCCTTACTAGTTAAATTTTAATTTCATTTCACGAATGTTAAGTTTTTTAAGGGTAAGTGTTAGTTTAGTAAAAGAATATGGCTAAGTATTTTCATAAAATTTATCTGGGAGGTCAGAGTAAATACCCCCATAAATATTAGGTATTCTCAAATAACGAATTAAACACAATGACCAATTATAATAATGTTTAGTTATGTTTTATATATAAAATTTAAAGGGTTACACAAGTCATAATTTTTTATGTTCTATTCATATTTTGAATTTTTGATATGAATAATTAAATATATAATTTGGATATAGTCTGTTCATTGATCCTTATTTTGAGGCAATAAAAATATGATTAGTCAATTCGAACAATCACCTTTACAACATGATATAAACATCTGCTGCTAAATATTTCAAATAATATAGCCAATTCGAACAATCACCTTTACAACATCGTATAAACATCTAATACTAAATATTTCAAACAGTATCCAATTTTCTTATTACAATATATATACACATACGTATATACGTGTGTATATATATATATACGTGTATATATGTATATATATACACATATATATATATATGTATACGTGTGTGTATATACATGTGTATATATACATGTATATATACATGTATATATACACGTGTGTATATATATGTATATATATACGTGTGTATATATACGTGTGTATATATATACATATATATGTATGTATGTATGTATATATGTATGTATGTCAAGTTATTAGACTTTAATTTTTTTAACTTTATTTTATACATTATTTGCTAGTGATTGATTTATTACAAGCTAACGGGGGAAAAAAGAAATTAAAATATAGTTTTCTTCATGCTAACTCAGCAACTCATTCCACTATTAGATTAGAAAAAGAAACGGTTATCAAATTATGTATAAAATTAAGTCCCAAAAACCTAAACAATATACATATACTCATACACAATCTAACATGATATAAAATTATTGGATAAGTAATAATCATATTAATTTTTCATTTTCCTGATTTAATGATTCATACAGTAAGAATTACAGTAAACCTTTTTACATAAAAAAAAAAGTTTCAAGCTAGTACCAAATTCTATGAATGTAAAGATGGTAAAATTATTAGGAATTTAGGTTGAGTAATACATACTATGAATCCAAGATTTAAGTCCAAAGTTTTGTATCCCACTAATATAACTTGATTTATCATTGTTACGTGGATATTGAATTATGCGATAAAAAGTATGACTTCTTAAATTAATATCATATTATTTGAAATACAAAATTTGAGATATGGACATAAAAAATATGATAATACTCATTCCATCGTTCATGTTTACGATCTCTCCTTTTTTTTTTTTTTTTTTTAATAGATTTTGAGTTCTAGTTCCTTCGGTAACATGCATTTATTCTTAAAAGAGAATGGATCATAAAATCTATTAATAATCATGAAATTATACCAAATAGTAATTTGTGCTTCTTTTTAGCGAATAAAGTGACCAATTTTATTGAAAATAATTGCTGAATATATAAGAAGTGTACGATCTTCGCCCCTTTGAATATAGAATGGCCTTCTAGGCTTCAACTCCTAATTAAAAGGACCCAAAAAAAAAAATAATAATAAGAAGTTAGGAGCCCCCTATTTTGACTTTCCTATAAGAAAATTATTAACTGACTAAAAAAAAGGTTTTTCAAATCTTAGGTTGCATTAATTTAAAGCATTTTGCGGCTCTTTTTTTGTGTTTTTTTTTTTTTTGGGCAGTGTATGAAAAAGTTCAGTCAACCCACGGCTGTTATGACGTATACAGAACATATTAACAAATTTAAAAAATGAATAGTTGAATTTATCATCTGTATTTGATATGCATCTGTTCAATATATATATAAATATAAATTTGGGTTCGTTGTTTTTAGATAATAAACTCTGAAAGAGTAAAAAATATTGAAACTACAATCTGATTGTCTTTGAAAACACTGTGTCAAATTGAGACAAAAGTGTCATATTATGTCGTTTCTATGCTCATGTTAAACCCCATTTAATTAAACTCAAGTGTTCTAGTGCATTATAATTAATCACTGATCAATATTGTAAGATGCGCTTCAAATTAAGAAGGCGATATGGGATGTGACAAACTCGTTCCTTTTAAAACCTGAAAAGGCGATGTGGGACGTGACAAACTCTTCATTTTCATACTCTTTTAGCTTTTCGATCTAGCGAGAGGCTTCGATACCCAGTTGTAATGCTTGAGTCCAAACTATCTAGGATAATGAGCTCAAGGCTGCTTTAAACTTCACATCATGTAAACCTTAGGTAAACATCATTAACGGAAACTTAGTTATGAAATTCAAGCTCTTATATGAAATTCTCTCGTGATCTGATTTTTATTTTGACAAAATACAAAAGTATAGTTTGTAGTTGATATAGAAGATATTAAAAACGAGAGAAAAATACAACAAATCTTAACCACATACAAGTAATAAAATTCGTATGATACAAGATGTTTATAAACATAAAAGTGAAAATCATATTATGAGAGGATTCTAAATTTGCTTAAAGTGTTAAGTTTGCTACTCTCCTAAAAACTTAAACTTGTAAGTGTGGACTTAACTTGGGTCTTACGACTACTTACAACGTGAACCAGAACGGAGCCTCATATGCCTCAGCGGGTCTTACAAGTGGGCCAAATAATAACAGAGATTCGAACCTGGATCGTTAGGTAACTATGACTCCGATACTATGTTAAGTTTATCACTCTCCTAAAAGCTTAAGTTTATAGATGTAGGCTTAACTTGAATATTTAAGCCCCAAACATAAAGCCCAACCCTTTTTTATTTTCTATTTGTTACTGTTCCAGGCTCGATAGCAGGTTCCTGGCAGGTACTCAATTTGCTTGCTCTTGGTCTCTCAATTTGTGCGTTGGCTGTTTATCTCGGCATGTCTGCACGATAGACAGTCTACGAATGTCGTCCTCTAAATTTGGCGAGAGCACTGCCGCAGAATTGGGATCTTGTTAATGTGAAGAGTGTTTAAAAGCAATTTCGTATCATTGCATATTGACCGCAACTAGCGGTCGAGAAGTGATCTAGAAGCTGACCCTTCTCGCTTTTCTCGCTTGTGGTGGAGGCTGGACCCCGTAAGTACTGTTCTCTTGCTTTTTAGTGAAGTTTCTCGTGCCTCTTTTGAAGCCACTTGGGCAGCGACGTCAATAGTTTGACTTTGCTTTAATGAAATATGTTGACCACTTCGTTTGTGAATTGGAAGTTCTTAGATGTTACTCAGGGGAGCTGTTTTGTGGGAAAATAACAATCAACCTCCTTATATTTGGTCTAGATACAATAAAATCTCAAAGATTTAAGAAATTATAGAAAGCTCCATTGCAGATTAAATTAAAGAAAAGAAAAAGGCACCCAGTATACAGCCCCCCACCACCACGTCGGTCATCGGAAAGTTGAGACCAATCCCTCTATCAGAGTATTGAAAATAAGAGAGAGAAAGAGGGATTTATTAGGGTTTTTAAGGGATTTCAATTAGGATTTTTTTTTTAAGTTGCAAAATTTTTATAGTTTTTTTCTTTTGAAGACAAAGAAGAGAAAATAAAAATCTATAAAAAGACAATTTTGTCATTGGTACTTAGTGACCAATAAGACTTGTTAGGAGCATTATGAATTCTTTAGAGGGTCAGGGCATAGGAATTTAAATTTTTAACTTAAATTTTTACATTAATCCTCACCTATTGATCGCGAAATCAGAATAGTATTTTCTAAAAATTTTGGTGTGAGTGCTATTTGAACCTAAGCACTATTACACACAATTTTCAGAGCACTATTACACACAATTTTCATAAGTTCACCACTGGGCTACAAGCCCTTTTAGCATAATAATGTGAAATATTTTTATTTGTTGCATAATAAAGATTTAAACTTTTGACAAAATTTGGAATAAGGGAATTCGAACCCATCACGCAAGTATACCAAATCCCCATCCGAACCTTTACCGCTGGGCCACAATTTATTTCAATTATATCTTCTAAAAATATTTATTTATTATATTAAAAAGTCTGATTCAGATCCAACCCCAACCGGATAGTCAACCAAGTTTGACCAACTCAAAACCTGATCAGACCCGACTAAACCCGACCCGTCGGGTTCATTTTTCCCAAAACCCGACTTTGGGTCCAATTTTTTCGACCCGTCGGGTTTCAGGTCAGTGTCAGGTTCTGCAAAACCCGACCCGACCTGACCCGTGCCCATCCCTAATCATTACAATCCAATAGATATGAATGAAAAGTTAAGAGATAGTTATTTATAATGTCAACTTATCACATTTCTATCACTTATTTGCATATCAATGATTAAAGATTAGTATCACAAATTTAAGTTCCTATAATCTAGTTCTTTTTTAAATGAGTGAAATTAGTTCGGTACAAGAG
>JANKKB010001130.1:0-13120 GCA_026225775.1 Bursera palmeri
CTCGAATGATAACTGTGCGTTAAAGCTTCCTCTTCTCACTTTCCCTCTCACGTTCGCGATCTCCAGTTCCTCTCGTAACAAACAGACAAACAACATCTTCTCCGACCACGTTCGACGGTAAATAGTTGACGACGCAACTCACGTTCAGAGAAACACGTCAGCTTGTTCTTGTCTGTTCGGTAATCTCCTAGTTGAGAACTGTTTACTTTTATTTTTGAAAAAAAAAATTGCACTTTTATTGGTTTTTTTTTGTGCATTTGTTGGTTTGGAGTGTTGTTTTGGTGATTGAATGGTGTGTTGTGAATTTTGTTTGGGAAAAAAGCAGTTTTTGTGCATGAAACAGTGGTAGAATGTTGTCGGTTGGACTATCATTTCGTTGGAGAAGACGAAGTGAAATGATGGTTCCTTCTTGGTCGAAATGACGATCCGTCCTTCATGGACCGACATTTTTGTCAGTGAGGAAATGATGGTTCAAGAATGTGAAGACCGTCATGTTTTTCGATTAAATTGAGAGATTGAAAAAAATGACGGTCCTACCATTTCTCGAACAACATTTTCTCACTGACAGAAATGTCGGTCCATTAGAAATAATGGTCCAAATGTCCGTAAGCATAAAAATGACGGTTCAATAGCCTGTAAGCTTAAAATGGCGGTCCAATGGTGACAAATATGAGGGTCCAAGAGTCAGAAGGGTGAATAACGGTTCAAATGACAGTAAGCTAAATTTGAAAATTAGATTGTGTGATAAATGATGGTCTAATAGTTAGAAGGGTGAAAATGACGGTCCGGTTGACAGTGAATGGTTCACAGTCCCTAACATTTGTTTTTTTGTTGTTTTTCGATTTTTTTTCCTCCATACTAACAAACAATTGTTCTTAGGTATGAATCCTCGAGGAGTAGTTACAACCGTACTGAAGACGAGCATCAAGGACCAATGTACCAACCTCTCGATATTGAAACTAATCAAACTGGTGAATGAGAGGTTGACCCTAACACAATAACCGCTTTTCTGGACTATATGCTTTGGACATCTATTGGATATCCAAGAGTTGGTGTTCCCAGCCCAACTAGTGCACCACATACTGCTTAGAAATGTGGAGACTGTGGGTCTTGAAAAACAAATCTGGTTCTTAGTATCCGATAAGTATCATAGATATGAATAGTTTAATTTCGTTTTAAGTGTTAGTAACATCATAATGTTGTTGGGACTATTGTTTCATGTAAGACTATCCGGTTCAACACATTTGAGTCTGGTCTAATATCCAGATTAAAGTTTGGGAAGAAAAGTGGACTAAGGAAGAAGAAAGGGCCGAATAGATTGTGAGACACCTATTTTGGTTGGAACAACATCAAGGTTCTTGAGATAGACACTATTATGGAAGAGCTTAATTATACAGCCATACCCGATGAGGATGCTTGAACCTGACATTGTTATACATGTTGGAGTGGTTCTTGTTGTGCAAGAATAAGAGGAAAGGCGTTTCCCCAGCGTACCTAGACATGGTTGATGACTTATATAAATTTAACAACTATCCATAGGATTCGAAGTCATACGACCTAACAGCTGCCCATATGGAGACTATTCTTAACGGAAAAAATGGAAAGGTTTCTAGATAGAGTTGGTAAGAAACCTAGTCATGATATTGAGAAGTATGACCTATATGGTTGTTCGTACGTGTTTTAGGTACTGATTTCTGTCTTCTCTTGTTTCTTGTTATAGTTAAATAATAATTTGTTATTTCTTTTATAAACGTATTTTATGATGACATTTACAGATATGGGCTTTCGAAGCTATCCCACTATCTTATGGGCATTGTGGGGGAAGGTTAATGACAACATCCCCCAAATCGTTGGGTGGACTAACAGGCAGACATTAATGGAATCTTATTTGAAGAAGAACGTTTTCATTTTGATAGAGGTATAGTGTATTACTGTTTTATTGGGAAATTTTAGTTGAAATAAAAGTTTTACGAAATTAACTTGAATTTCACATATTATCATAATGCAGAGGAGTAGCTGATTCCTTATCTGGTTACCTCTGCAGATGAGAGTAGGACTCTTTGGTATCAAAGGCTCGTAGATGCTGTTGGCGTAGGTTGTTTCATTGATATTCCTGCACGGCTGGTTAAGGAGATATTATTGGAGCCTCAACCAAGTACAGTTGCCTAGCTTCACCCAAGCTAGGAACACACCATCCACCTAGTACACTAACCTAGTCTCCACACAGTCCACACTCATAGTAGGCACCTAGTCCAATACCCCAGCAGCCACCTAGTCCAGTATCCTAGTCTCCACTTAATCCAATTACACATCAACCACCCAGTCCTGTACCCTAGTCGCTTGCCAACCTAATGACACAGTAGCCACCCAGTCCAATACCCAGTCCCCACCCAACCCAATGACACAGCAACAACCCACATCTGATCCGGTAATGATGTCGTACAACTTAAAGTTGATTTAGTTCTTGAAATTCACTTTCTTATTGAATGTAAAAATAAACTTAACATTTACTTATAATTATTATTCAGCGACCTGTGGATGCGAATATGTTGGATAGACTTTTTTTTTAGTTCTCCAACGTTACGAGATGAATTGCAGACCTTCCCGGTGATTTTAATAGGAGATACAATATGTTGCACAGTGATCTTACCAAGAAATACGATATGTTGAACGAGAGGGTTTATCATTTGGTTAACGACATCACCAGTGTATGCACAGATGTAGTAGCTGTTTGAGGTTCTGTGAAGGCTATCACGACACACATTAGTGAGGGTACCTCGACCGAGGAAGCACCCAATAGTCTTGTTGCCCCTTATATGGTATGTCTTTTTCACTTTTCTAACATTCACATTGTGATGCACCCACCAATCTCGTAGTTTTATTTTTGTACTAATCGAGTACTCTGTACATAGGGTGCATCTGAGAATGTGCCGAGCTATGCACCAGTGTCAACAACTGCGTCTACTGTTAGCACTCAGCTCGCTCAAGCGAAGCACAGTCTGTTTGGTCGTACTATATGACCAAGCAAACTATGGACATCGCCGTTTATAGCTAACGAGCCTCCGAAGAAGAAACTGAAAAAAACAAAATTAGATAGTCATAAGATACCCTGAGAATACCATGAGTGGTTAAAGAAGGGCGATTTAATTCAGATGTTAAGAGTATCTTTGAGGCGGTTGATTGGTTTCGGTAATTGGAGACATATCAAGAATGGTGTGACAACGATATGAGTGTCTTCCAACTCAAAATATTTTATTCACTAATTTTTTATATACGATTCGTTATTTTATTAACACTTGTCGTTATTGCAGCATATTAACGGCTAGTTATACCTTTTGCATTTTAAACAGAACCTTCATTTTGTTCCTGGCCACAGAAGAGGACATATGTCGATTGCTACTTCTATGTACCCATCTTTACACCCCTATATACATTACTTATCCTAAATGTATACTAACTGATTACTAATTACTAATTACTTAATTAACATTTTATGCAGTCGGGCGTACATGAGATATGGAAGTTAAACAAGGATAGTTTGAGCGAGGTCAATTGGCCCTATCATGATGGTGGAATATGTGCAGCTTGTCACTCCTTTTAAAGCAAAGCCGTGGGCCGATGTGGATGAGGTAAATTCCTTATTCTATTCAACATATTATTCAATATTGATATGAAATATAAATATTTTGCTAACTTCTAAATGGTTGTACTTGTAGGTATACTTTCCTGTATATATTGATTAGCACTTTGTGGCTATGAAAGTGCATCTCGTCCGGAGGGAGATCACTATATTTGACTCAATGGTTAAAATGAAAGTGATGACTCCATTATTGCACGTATGGATTGTGTGGCACAATACTTCCCGGTTTTGCTTGATCGGGATATTGGTGCGAAACGGAGACCCGATATATGCACAGACTTAACGCCATACACGGTTAGGCGTATGAAAAATGGGGTTCAGGCGTAGCCAGATAAAATCAGTGCTTGTGCCATGTACGCAACCTTTTTCATCAGGGGAGGTGCAGATTTTAGATAAATAAGTAATTATAGGTGATATATGTATTTTTTTCTTTTTTTTGATTTTTTGTTATTGTATATAACAATCCCAGTATATGTATAAATGTTAAACGTTATAAGGAGGTACTTGTCTGGATGATGATAATATTATGCACGGGTGAACCCACATGGGGTCGTGTGGTCAAGTGACCCAACTTGACTTTTATTTAATTTTGATAGAACGGATTAGTTATAGATATTAGTTATATGGGGTCAATTTCATTTTAATAATAATATATTAATTAACTAATATATTAATAATATTAATTTTAATATTAGTTATAGATAAATTAATTTATAGTTTATTGATTAATTGTATGATATTTAATAATTTGTTAATTATATTATACAAAATATAAAATATAATTATATTTAATTATATTTGCCCATGAACTCCAATTGGCTCTTGTGGCTTGAGCAAATAATCAAGATGATGTTAATGATCTCTTTAATTTATGACGATTATTGTTAATATTGTTGGTACTTCATCACAAAGTTATGATATTCTTAGGGTCCGTTTGGTTTGAACTCTTGAATCAAAATGGGAATGGGGTGGAATCAGAATCAGAATGGCTATTCATTTCTCTTGTTTGGTTCAGTATGGAATCAGAATCTGATTCATGTGGAAGTTGTTTGCATTATAAAAAGTCTGGAATCAGAACTAATACCAAATTTTCAAATTACTCCCTATAAAAATATATAAAATAATAACAATAATAATAAATATATATCATTGTTATCATAAAATATGAATTTTCGTCTTTCTTCCACTTTATTTATTTTTTTACCTTTTATAAAAAATATTATAACATTTTTTAATTTATTAACTTTTTTTTTNAAATATTATAACCTTTTATTAATCTTTTTAAATATTATAAATTTTTTTACATATTATAATTTTTTAATTTATAAACTTTTTTTTAAAATATTATACTTTTTTAATTTATTAACCTTTTTTAAAAAATATTATAAATATTTTATTTTTAATTTATTACTTTTTAAAAAATATTATAATTTTTTAATTTATTTATATTTTTAAAATATTATAATATTTCTATAATTAATTTTACTTTTTAAAAAATATTTTAACTTTTTTTCTTCAAAAAATGAAAAGCTTTGCTTTTATTTGATTCAAGTCAGGAATCAAAATTGATTCCCAAGGAGGTGGGGGGTAATGACTAATTCTCTTTCTTGGGGTAATGAGATTCCCATTTTCGAGTTTTTTTTTACCAACCAAACAACAAGAATGGGAATACCCCATTCCCATTCCCATGTATATTTTTTCCGAACCAAACGGCCCCTTAGAGATAAGCAAGCTAATAAAGTTATTGATAAAGTTTTTGAAACTCTTTCTGATTATAAACTTTCAAGTGAAAATGACCTCAATCAAGAGAAAACTATGAAATGTGTTGGTAGTCCGCATTGTAGCTCATATTGTGGTACATTAATAAGCATAAACTTGTTATTCTCATCTATTATCGATATATACAAAGTTACACATACAAGTGTTGTGTTATTTTAACCTAGTGACCTGATCTTTTATGCAGTGAAGTTGATATCTCCTTTAAATAACCTATATAAAATAAATAAATGTCCAATACAAAAAAATAAAACAAATTAACTTAACTTGATGACGATATACAAAATTGAACAAATCATACAAAAGAAATATCATCTGATTAAAACTTAAAAAAACTAATAAATATCAAATATATAATTACGAAAAGTACAAAAGGGCCATTTGAATCTTTAATTCATCTGTATGAACGTCTGCTGTGCACGTCCAACGGCACTGGATTCTAGCATGTCATGCAGTTATGTGTGACTCCTTTACATCTTGAGCACTTCCTACGTAATTCGGCTGGTGTCTTACTCATGGAAGGGATACGCCTTGTCCTGCGTCGACCAGATATTTTTCTTTGTATGGGTGGTTGCACAACACATGATCTAACCTCATCTGGAATGACCCATTACGTATGATGACAAAGGGGCATAACAGACATAACATACGAATGTAGCCATCGTTCAATGTATAACGCACTACAAAATTGATGGAAATTGTTCATCAGTCGATGTCGGCACATTGTTATTGCATGTGAACATGGTAGTTGATCGATGTCGAATATTTTGCATGTGCAAGTTTGCCCATTCATGTCAACAATGACACTAATACCACCATCATATACCTCATACCTATTCACATCTATAGTCGATGCTCGCATACGTCTTGATTGTTCTATTCTCTTATCCAACTTGTCTTCTGCCAATGTTGACAAGAAGTGTGTTCATGCCACCACTATCTCCCGTATTTCCGCAAACCATGTCTAAAGCATATTTCTGTAGAACTCAACAAGTAGTGTGATTGGTAAAAGGCGAGTATCTCTCATCTTAATGTTCATGGACTCTGCTATGTTAGAGGTCATCATATTGTAACGTCTACCAGGAAAATGTGTACGTGCCCATTTGTCGAAACCAATTTCGGTTTGAAAATACTCAGCTACAGATGGAGAGAACGATTTAACTTTTCTGAATGTAAATTGAATTCAGATTCACAGTACAAAAATGTGGCACACTTAAATTCTTCAATGAGTTTGTCATCAAACTTGAATCTCGCCTTCAGATTTTGATTAATATGTTGAGAGCATAAAGCGTGAAGTGATTGGGAAAGACAAATAATATAGCTCTCAAAATGCTCTTATGACGATCGGATACAAAAACATCTTGAACATGGCCAATTTGTTCATGAAGCTACTGAAACCATTCCCATGATACATCATTCTGATAGACACATAATTATACATCTTTATTCCCCTTATATTTAGTCTATTAGACATGTTTTTAGGTCATATGAGATTNCATTCTCTCAATCACTAATACCTATTGCCAGTGTAAAAATCTGTTCGTTCGCACCCTTGAAGAATGTTGTAAAGAGTGTACCTCGAAATTTTCCTTTCAAGAACGTACCATCAACAACAATTCTAGGTCTTATGAATGAAAGAAACCCAACCTTTGATGCACTTAACATGATGAAAGGATATTTGAAATGGTTATCTAAATCTATCTCTATTTTTGTAACTAACCCGGGGTTTTTTAATTCCAACATATGGCAATATCTAGGGAATGTGTTATAAGACTCTGTAAGATCACCAAGTAGTTAGTTGAGGGCTGATTCCTTGGCCCTCTTGACCTTATTATACGAAATCTCAATGTGCATGTCTTTTTGAATATCAAACATTATGTCTCTAGGCTGATATACTTTGGAACAATCTTGAAAATTATGTTTTATGATGCGTCCAATATACTATGATGTTGCTTGCTTGTGATTTGGAACCAGTTGTGTCCTCTTACACATGTGCGACTTATCATATCTCTTAACTTGAAAGAATGGATACTCATTGCTAATTGTTACAGCTCTTATCCTCTACTTACAGCTTTTGTCATGACATACAGCCTCAAAACGACTTTTTGTTGATCTAGATACAATAAACTCAAAGTTTTTGTTCGTTACTACTATGGTAAGTTTTGTACAGAGCTCCAACTTGCTGTCAAACATCTCTCCAACAACTATATCTAAACCAATAACTACAAAAGAAGATGCATCTTCGCCATAAGCATCGTCAGAGACAGGGGGCATATATTGAGAGCCAATTTCAAAACATTCATCCGGTGTACTCCTGGTTGGAGGAATGGTGTTGACATCATTACCAATGATGTCTTCATTATTATTATTATTATTCCCTGGTAAAACATCATCGATATCATCATCTCGACTAATATTATTATTTTCATTCCCAACAATATCATCATCTATACCAATACCACCGTTAGCATCAACATTAGCATTCTGACCAATGTCATCATCATCTCGAATAATATCCTCATTCACACCAATGTCATCATCATATGAATGAATATTGTCATCCACAAGATTGTTATCATTGTCAAATGTTTCTAATTTACTAATCTCATCGAGACACTCTATCTGTTTAACAAGATCATTATCTGTTATAACATCACGTTTTCTTTTATTAATCTCAGTGACACCTTTCGATGAAGCTTCACCTGGCATAAAAAATAGAGATGATGGTGTTGCAAGGGATGATGGGGTTAACGGCATTGGTTGAAATAATTGATTACTTGCACTAGCTGAACGTAGCTTTGTGTTTGTGACATTTTCCCCTAAGAGGCTTTTTAACCTTCTAAACACACGAAAGGACTACTCCTCTTGTCTTTTTCCTCGACAACCACCATTAACGAAGTAAGGTTGTCCCTATCTCTACAATATTGAACAAAGAACTTAATATTATCATCATTTTCAAAGGTCAATAGTGGAGAAAATTTGGAGGTATCATAGAAAAATATAGTAGTTAGTTTAAAAACATATTTGTTGTGTGGAAATCCTAGTTTCACATGCAGAAGGCCCACCATCTGAGTATATAGAATATCTCTCGCAATTGTCATTCCCTTTACACAACCACCGATATAATTAAGGTTACCACTTCGATCCGTCCCCCAAAAACCAACATAATACACCATGACACATATTTCTTCCATTACTCTCTTTGTATATCCACCCAGAAAGAAAAAAAAAAAAAAACAAACACACAAATTAGAAATGAAAATAGTAAATGAGATAATTTCTTGTAGAAAACATATTATATCATATCATATTGGGAAATTAAAATAATAATATAAATAAATAAATAAATAAAATAATAACATTCTCTATCGTTTAGGATCATCATTTTTACTGGTAAAATGTTTTGGACTGTCATTTTTTATGTTTTGTAAAACTGTCGGTTGGTTAAAATGACGGTTTAAAATGACGGTCTTGGCGGTCCAAAGATACCGTTAAAATGGTAGTTCAAATGACGGTTCAGGTTCCAAACTACCGTCATTTTGGATCGTAAAAATGACGGTACCTTTAGGATGGACTGTTATTTTGGATAGTCATTTTAATAGTACATTTGGAATGCCTGTTTTATGTACCGTAAAAAATGACGGTAAAAAATTACAACCAGCCAAAAATAATGGTCTCGGGATCAGGCAACTGTAATCATTTGCTTCAGAACAAACTAGGTTTTCCAGATAAAGCATTCATCAAATGATAGACTTCTAAATCACATTCATTTTTTAATTTAAACATCCCCCACAACAATACCATAAGGCCCATTTAAATAACCAAAACAAATATTGGGAAAAACAACCAAAGTTGAGAAAATCCAAGATATGACTAAGATAAATTACCTAGTTGTCTCCTCAATCGCAGGTTATATTATTGCTTGGATAAGATTGTGATTTCGGCAAGGGTAAAGAGTCATCCAAAGGGATGAAGAAGAAAGAGCTGAGAGAGATAGATCCAAGTAAGTATAAATGGGTAAAGTAACGGAAGGGATAGCTCTTATCCTTATTATCAAGAGATATTAAATTGAATAGTAAATGGGGGTATTAAGGGGAAATCACATGGGAATGGTTAGGGGATCTAAAAAGTATTAGGCCATGGTTATTTTTTAAAGACCCCCTTCAAATGGGTTGTTTTGGCAAATTCCCTAAAAACATACATGAAGATCCTCGTTAAAACTAGAAACAAATTATGTTGAGTCCAAAATCCACCATCACTACTCTGAAATTTTACAAAATACTTTCATCAGGCACAAAAGGCTTGTGCAAAATTTCAAAATCTTGTCTACTAGAATTATTAAAAATTCCAAATGTCATAAAACATAAATTAAATTAGATTAAAACTCATTTCTTTATGATGTCTCTATTCAAGTGTCAAGCATAAATTAGATCACCACAAAACAGTTACATTAACACTATAACATCTATGATACACATCTAAAGGCTCAAACTCACCAATACATAACATATTTTACATTACCAACTATCAATGTGATACACAACATATCTTACTGTACCAACTATCAATACTATATTTCTCCTCTGGATTGGAGACTTTTGCACTTCACCAACCTGGTATTCCTTTAAAGAATGTTGTGAAATTTGAGATGTAGGACTGAATAGATATATTTTCTCCGTAGTTGGTGCAACAAACAAACGAGAGACACAATTTGATAACATTTTTATGTACAAATGTAAGCATAAAATACCGAAATATGCTAACAAACATTATAATATACATGTATATCTCATAAATGAGGAGTTAACAATTTACAACCATACCTCCTGTCATTGATGCCATTAAAGTTTTTTGATACTTTCTGACAAGATAGGTGCTTCTAAACCTCACTCAACCTCTTTTGATGGTGTATTTGATTGAAGGAGATTGACAAGCTTAGGGACTCAACCATTAGAAAAATACACTGTATATATATTCCATCCTTCACAGAATTGGTTGCAAACATGTATTAACCGTGGGCAATTATTTAGTAACCCGTGAGTCTGGAGCAATAGGAAGTTCATAAGTGGCACCCAGAAAAGTTTTTTCTTTTACGCATTCCATCTTTGAATGTATAGTTATATGTGAAAAGTTGTATTTGGATGTATGTACAAATACGTGGACATTTGGATAATACACATTTAATGTTATGTTGGAATATATGTTTGAAGAGTTGGAAGGAAAAACCATATAGATTGGAAGGGTTTGTCGCCAAACAGGGAGTTGTTGCCGCGACATGAAAAGCATTCAACGCCGAGGCATGAAGCCAGTTCCAAGCCAAGGCGTTGAGTTACTAAAAATCGATTTATCAAATTCAGAGAGTTGGCGTCGCGACATGAAACTCATTCTACGCCTAGGAATGGTTTCGCACTGCGGTGCAAAACGTTCTGCCCCGCGATGCCGAGGCAGGATTTTGTGAATTAACAATTTAGAAAATGATGAGTGTGTCCTAAATTCTTATTAAAATAAAAAACCCTAACCACTTCTTATTCCCGTTCACACGATCGAGCCGCTGGAGAGAAAAAGAGAAGACAAAGGAGAAAAGACAGAAAAGAGGAGAGAGAGAGAAGAGAGAGAAAGCTCCCAATCATTCGTGTATCGTCAAACCATGATAGGGAAATCATTTCTACGCATTTCTTTTCCATTTTAATCGATTTATTTTGTGGAAATACATTAGGGTTTGACTTAATTTTGTGGATTTACGATTGAATTCTGTTGAATTGAAGAATGTATATGGATTTAAGGTTAATATTATAGAGATTTACTATTTTGGCTTTAGGAAATAGAGATGTGTGTTATTTACGCATATCCCTCGTGTGAAACCACGAGCTTCGTAGACTTGTGGGGTTTAGGGATAAATGTGGGATAATAAGAATACGTGAAAATTTATGAATATTGACTACACCCATATAAATGTCGTGGATTAGATATGAGTGGAGAAGTGTTGGAATAGGATAAGCATTACGAGAGGAGGTTTAGTCGATGTTCTTGAGTCTTGAGATTGGACACAGAATGAGGAATTGGTATGGGATTGTTAGGTATGCCTTGTGTGGGTTCAGAGTGTAGGATACTTGATTCACAAAGTGTTAGGCCTTATTTCGTCCTGTCCGATGTAGGATTTAAGGAAGACACTTATAGTGTTAGACCTTCTTTCGCCCTACCTGATGCAAGATTTAAGGAAGACACTTATAGTGTCAGACCTTATTTTACCCTACTTGATATAGGATTTAAGGAAAACACTAGTAATGATAGGATAGTGTTAGGCCTTATTTCGCCCTGTCTGATACAGGATTTAAGGAAAACACCTAGATGGTTTTGTGTATGATTGAGATTGATATGTGAGAGCATGTGTGCCATGTTGATTAAAATGTTTATGGATTTATGCATGTTGTGAGATTACCTACTGGGCTGTGTTTGCTCACCCCTCCTCCTTCCACAGGTACTAGAGATCGGAGTCAGACTTCAGGCGGGAATGTTCTGGAGCTCACTTAGAGGCTTCCGAGGGGATTAGAAATGTACCCATCACAAATTATAAGAACGTGATGGAATGGTGAACCATATCCAGAATCAGTTAAAAAACTAACATTATCTCACTTCATCCATATATTCCATCATTCACCATAGCAAGAAACAAAATACAAGAATTATAGTGATAGGTCCTCTAAAACGAGTAATATCTTCTATGTAACACAATGCATTATGTCTCTTAAAAAGTAATCCATATTTCTTAATGAATAAACCCTATGTTTATTCTAGGTTCAAAAATTAACGATAATTCTCAAAATGAATGAATGTGTACACAATTAAACATGAGAAAACATCATAGATGGAGTTTCATTATAGTAACATCCGTTCGAACAAGGAAAATATATGGTGGAACCAAGTCCAATTCTAACTATATGATCCTTGAATTTCAATGTTGGCATGCCCTTAGTCAAAGGATCAAGTATCATGAATTCAGCACTAACGTGCTCAATGACTACTTTCTTTTCCTTAACATGTTCTCTTATGGCTAAATACTCGATGTCAATATGTTTGCTTCGACTATCACTTTTGTTGTTCTTGGCCATAAAGACAACTGTTGAATTATCGCAATACACTTTTAATAGCACAGAAATAGAATCCATGATTCTAAGCCCAGATGTGAAACTCCTCAACCATACACCATGTGAAGTACCCTTAAAACAGGAAACGAACTTAGGCTCCATGGTGGAAGTAGCTATCAAGGTCTGCTTGACACTTCTCCAAGAAACAACTTCATCGGCCATCATAAAAATGTATCCTGATATTGATTTGCGTGAATCAACATAGCCAGTAAAGTCTAAATCTGAGTATCCAATTACTTCCAGATTTTTAGCCCGTCTATACATAAGCATGCAGTCTTTGGTTCCTTAAAGGTGCTGTAAAATCCTGAGTTGATACCGACAAAGTAAACTTCGATTAATCTAATCTAGGAAATATTAAGTACAGCCTATGAACAACCCAAACAACTATCCCGATCAAAATTGATAATTGCAGGCCAAAATAATTAATCATAATAATAATAGTAAGACACAATATTTATGTGGTTCGGCAATATGCCTACGTCCACGGGACAACAACAAATAATCTTTATAAGAAAAATCTCAGAAGAAGATTACAAAGACCTTTTGAGAACAAACTGAT
>JANKKB010001131.1:19194-33251 GCA_026225775.1 Bursera palmeri
GGGGGTAAGTGTTAGTTTTTTAAGGGTATTTGGGGGGTAAGTGTTAGTTTAGTAAAAGTGTGGGGTTAAGTGTTTTCTTCAAATCTAATTGGGGGGTTATTGTAATTTCCCCCATAAACAAGTATATTCTTAAGTTATTCCGCCGTTGAATATGCCATGTGCCCACATAATGAACCAACTTACCAAATTGCCCTCTTGATTATCGGCCTTGAAATGAGGCCAATCTGTCTATTTATATCAGGGAAATTAGACATCTCTACGTACACACATTTATCAAAGATGAACTGAGATTGATTGATTACGACTTTAATAGAAAATTTCAGTCATCTTTGTCAGACCAATATATAGAAACTCCAAAGCTGAAAATTTTGTGGGTTTGTATAATAGAAGGGTAAAAAAGCTAATTCACTTCCATCATATCATAAACAATAAATTGTTGTTAAAAGATGAACAGATCTTCTTAACTTGAAAGGAAATAAATTTCTTAGCAAACTAAAACAAGAAAAGGGAAATTTCAACAACCCCATGACCAAGAAATTCACAGAATGGCTATACAACCGACTTTGTTGAATTCCATCGCGTTATCCAACCAACTTAACCTACCCAAATAGCACATGTCACCATAACAACTGAGTTGCATGAAAAGCCCCGTGTCACGTTCAGTCATCAAATCGCTCTATCACCTTTCTTCGTCTTCCCGGTACTTCCAAACTTGTTTATACTCTGTTAACTATAAAAACTACTTTGATCTCTGTAAACTTCTCTTCACAGAAACAAACAAACCCATCTCTCTCCCTCTCTCCCTCTCTTCATTTCTCTTCGAATCAGGACATGCCAAAGCAACTCTGTAGTGAGTTTGTGAGAGCCGAAACAAGAGTTATTCTATGTCAACGGAGAAACTCATTGTTGAGAACATGCGCTCTGATCATACAAATAGAAAGCAACCACCGGCGTCCTTGTTGCAAGGAAACAATTCATCCATGCACTGCATGGAACACGAATGGATTTTCGAAGAGCTGCCGACTGCGACGGTTGTGTCAGTTTCAAGACCAGAGACAAGTGACTTTAGTCCCATGCTTTTGTCTTACTCCATTGAACTTCAGTACAAACAGGCACCTATTTTTTCCTCCTTTTTTTATATTATTTGGTTTTTCATGTGTTTATTTATGTCATTAAGATCAGTTTTTTGTTCTGTTTCTGGTCGTGGTTGGGATTTATTATGTTTCACTTCAAAGTTACAAATAGGGAGAATTTTACAAGTCCAACTAGGTGCAGCTGATCATGAGGTTCTGGTTTGTCAGGAGAGAAATGGAGATCCAAATGATTTTGAAATGTGATAAAATGTTTACATTATTAATTTTTATTGTTGTTTGAAGTATGTTCTATAATGCAAAATCGACGAATTTGACTTATTGTACCTTTTCTAGGTTTGACATAGTCTTGTTTTCCTTATCTTCTGTTTAGGATAAATGGAATGATAAAGAAATTGCTTTTGTTTTTGTTTTGCACAAACTAATTGAAGTTGGAATGAAATCATTGATTGCTAGGATCCATTACTTGACACCTTTTACAACTTGGCAAAAGATTTATATGATGATGACGATGATGATGGAATTCTCTAATTATTCTAGTGAATGTCTTTATTATGTGATTGGAGACAAAACATTTATTGACATTATTACAGATTGTAATCACTGGGCCAGTGGTTATGAGGTGGAGGACCGACTAAAAAAAAAAATCATTTTCCACTTAGATATTGAGAATAGTCATTTGCTTTCTGCAGACGTAAATATTTCCAATATAAAAGATGAACTAATCAAGATTTTCAAATGCAGTATTGGTCCTTTTGGATTTATTTTATCTAATCAGTATATTGTATCACTTTATTTGAGGCTTTTAGTTATATGAATAGATTAACTTCCTTTTTCTTTTGATTCCTTTGAGGGGTGCCTTTCATTTCTAATGTATATTCTCTTAAGAGTATCAATGTCAATATATAGTTAGTTACTAGGAATTTTAGGATTATGTATCATGTGCTTTATACAAGCAGCAAGAAATGTTCGCATATTGATTGTTGCTCTATTCTACAGTTTAATTGGCGTTTGTCGAAGAAAGCTTCACAAGTTCTCTATCTACATTTTGCTGTGAAGAAACGTGCAATTATTGACGAACTTCATGAGAAACAAGAGCAGGTTTGCCTCTAATTGTAGCATGCCTTTGCCTCTTTTATCACATTCCTAATCTCTAGACTTATTGCTTATCACTGTACAGGATTTTCAAAAGTATTCAATTCCATTAAATGATGTCTCGTGTGTGTATGCATGTGTTTGGCTCAAGTGTAAGCTGAGTTCTATAAATACTTTTATAATTTTCATTCAACTTTCATGGAAATGCTGCATATAGGTTAAAGAATGGCTTCAAAGCTTAGGAATAGTAGATCAGGTCGCAGTTGTTCAAGATGATGATGATTCTGATGATGAAGCTGTACCTTTATATCAAAGTGAAAGCGTTAGAAATAGGTAATTTCTAATTATGTATCTCCTTTACCGACTGGGAAGTTATCAACTAAAGCCCTTTACACTATTGCAATGTAATTCTTACAAAGTAGTTTCTTACACAGATATGTTCCATCTACTGCTGCGGCTTTGCCAATACTTCGTCCTGCCCTAGGAAGACAGCAGACAGTTTCTGAAAGTGCAAAGTTGGCAATGCAAGGATACTTGAACCACTTCTTGGGGAACATGGATATTGTAAATTCACGAGAGGTGAGCGAAGAGACTTCAACTATGACTGTCTTTGACGCTGCTTTAATTTTCTGTTGAATTTGTGGCATAGTTCTTTTTTTTATATTCTGGGTTTGTGATATTTTCTTCTAATTTTGAACTATAACTACTTCTGATTTTGAGGATTGGCATGAGCTCCAATGGTTCTCTATATTGATCACTATATCATATTTAAAATTTCACTTCTTCTTTCGTGTAAACTGCTCTAATTACTTATTTGTGTAGTGTCGATCAAGCAGGGCTCGGGGGCCTTCTAAACAGCATATGCTTCTCATTTTCTTTTTGATGAAATTTTCATTTATTTTTCAGATATGAGGTTTCTTGTCCAAGTTTCTTTGTTACCATCTTTTGAGTGTGTTTTTCATGGTCAAAAGCACTTTTACCAAGTGCATAGTTGGGACTACGAGAGACCCTTTAATAAACTATTTGAGAAATAGTCTGAAGTTACTTGATACTCTTTGATACTTGTACACTATCTTCTACTTTTATGTTTTGTTGCCTGCTTTTATGCATACCAAGTGGTTTTGAAATTGCAGGTATGCAAGTTCTTGGAGGTCTCTAGCTTGTCATTTTCACAAGAGTATGGTCCAAAGTTGAAAGAGGGCTACATCATGGTGAAGCATTTATCAAAAATCTCCAGGGATGTAACTGATACAAAATGTTTTACAGGCTGTTGCTTTAGTTGCTGTAACAGCAATTGGCAGAGGGTAATAGAACATCTAATCCTTGGGAGTTATGATTAATATTTATCCTTTATAATGTCAATAAAGCTCTTCTACTTGTCTAAATGCAGCTGCAGAAGCACATGCATTTCTGTTTAAACATTTCAAATATATTAGGCCTGTAAATAAGTCCTAAAGAAGCACACATCACTTCTCTAGCTTTTACGAAAACCAACCAGGTCACAAATTCTAGATAATCTTAACTTGAAATGAGGTCAAACTCAGGTATTGACAAATAGAAAATCAAGAACGAGCAGACAACAAAAGAATCTTGCATGGCTTGTCAAAAATTATCTCGTGTTCAAGCTACCTTTTAACTGTAATTCTAATCACATTATTACACTTGTTCTGTAGGTCTGGGCTGTTCTAAAGCCTGGTTTCTTGGCCTTGCTGGAAGATCCTTTAAACACCAAACTATTAGACATAATTGTTTTTGAAGTTCTACCAACCACAAATGGGGATGGAGGGTCTGTAGTATATTTAGCAAAGCAAATAAAGGAATCCAATCCTTTGCGCTATACATTTGAGGTCAGCTGACTTGACATTTCTATTTTTTGAAAACTCGATGATACTTAATATTAAGTTAATAGCTTAAGAACTTTGTTGCTTTAGGTTGTTATACCGATATATGTTAGTTGCTCTATGTTCTTATACCTGATTATTATACTTGAATGTATTAAGACATTTTGTTATTCACTATTGGTAGTCTAAAATGATATCTGTGTTATTATTGCTATGATGTTTGGACATGTCAAAAGGTTTCTTGTGGAAATCGGACAATAAAATTTAGAAGTACTAGCAATGGCAAAGTTAAAGAATGGGTTGGCGCAATTAACAATGCTGGTCTACAATCTCATGAGGGGTGGTGTCACCCTCACCGTTTTGGTTCCTTTGCTCCTCCAAGGGGTTTGATTGAAGATGGGAGTCAAGCTCAGTGGTTTATAGATGGTGACGCAGCTTTTGAAGCAATTGCTTCTTCAATAGAGGACGCAAAATCAGAGGTTCATCTGATAAGACTGAATGCATTGAACGTATGCCAGTGTTTAAATTGTAATGCTTAATGATTGAAAGTTGCATGCAGATTTTTATTACTGGCTGGTGGCTTTGCCCGGAGCTGTATCTGAGACGTCCTTTTGACAATCATTCTTCCTCTCAGTTAGATGCACTGATAGAAGCAAAAGCCAAGGAAGGTGTTAAGGTGTGCAACAATGCAACTCTTTCTTCTCCATTATTTACTTTGTTGTCAGTATTGTGACAACATTTGTGAATTTCAAATTTTAGAACTTCCAATTCAGTTGAAACTTTTCACTTTTGTAGTTGTATTATGTTACAATTATGATATTATTCATTCGTTCTTCTTGTTCTTATAGTAAAAAACAGACCATTACGTAATATAGTTTCGCGTTATTAGCTGTAGAAACAGAAATTCAGACTCTATCCCACCATTTCTGATATCACCAACAGTATCTTTGGTGGTCTGTCAAAGAAACTAGTCAATCAGATAAGTTCATGGGTTTGTTGAAAGATTGTTTTTAGACTTGACATTCTGACCCTGTCATTGTCATGGGACTTTTTGTTGGACGCATTCTTGTCAAATACAACTTTAGCATCAGTGTTGATCTCTTCATTCATGTGGCTGTTTGCATCTCAAAGCAAATAGAAAATCATGAGATTTAGTTGTTATGGGTGGCTGAATCTTGCTTCTTTATTCATTTATTCCCATCTTTTCAGCATATTGACATGCTAAAAAACAACTCCTTAACAATTTTGAGTTGCTATTTGTGTGCCAGTTTGACAATGTTTTAAAGTTAATTGTGCTTTGCAAACTGTAACATGTTGCTTAGCTTTTGAAGAAATATCTCGTGACACAATAAAAATAATACTGTTTCAGTGTGATATGTGCAATTTTCAGTTGCATAATTCTGTCTGGAAATAAGAAGAGAAAATGACGGAATTCTTTTTAAAGTACATCTTGTAAAATTTTTCTTTTTCTTATTTTATTTAATTTATTGTTTGTCTACGTTTTTCTTATAAAATTGAGTCAAGTTCAACTTCTATGTTAACGACTATGCAGATTTACATTCTTCTGTATAAAGAGGTCGCAATTGCTTTAAAAATTAACAGCTTGTACAGTAAGAAAATGCTCCTTCAAATTCATGAGAATGTGAAAGTTTTACGCTATCCTGACCATATCTCAACTGGTGTTTATCTAT
The DNA here is from genome assembly GCA_026225775.1 of Bursera palmeri. Lineage (NCBI taxonomy): Eukaryota > Viridiplantae > Streptophyta > Magnoliopsida > Sapindales > Burseraceae > Bursera > Bursera palmeri. Next base: position 24,913 of record JANKKB010001131.1, read on the forward strand.
GGTATGTGTTTTTAGGCGATTTGAAGTGAAGACTTTACTTTTATTTTAGTTTCTTGCTTATAATCACTGATTAGTTCTCATTGCATGCAGGTCACACCATGAAAAACTAGTAATTGTTGATTACCATATTTGCTTCATTGGAGGATTGGATTTATGCTTTGGCCGTTATGACACACCTGAACACAGAGTGGGTGATTGCCCTCCTTTAGTGTGGCCTGGAAAGGACTATTACAATCCAAGGTGTTTTTCTTTCCATTATGCTAGAACAACGGTTCGAAAAAACACTATTGCAATACACCCACACTCATGTAGTTTAATATGTAACTTTCAGAATATGTTAATGTTACTTTAAACCAGTTCACTCATGGACCTTGATAGAGAAACTCATAACGATTACATGAAATCGAATATAACTTTGCAACAATTTAGCATTAACAAGAAGAATAGATGCAATTCTGATATAGAGGGTTTATGAACTTTGATGTCAATAGTTCCTTAATTTTGCTTGGATAGAGAATCTGAACCAAATTCTTGGGAGGACGCAATGAAAGATGAACTTGATCGTGAAAAATATCCCCGTATGCCATGGCATGATGTCCACTGTGCTCTTTGGGGACCACCTTGTCGAGATGTTGCTAGGCATTTTATTCAACGCTGGAACCATGCCAAGGTTGATCCCCTGCCACTTCTACTTGTTTTCTTTTATTTGCCAAAGTTAACTACTAATTTTAATTGATCATTTTTTAGAGAAGCAAAGCTCCAAATGAACAAACAATTCCACTACTCATCCCTCACCACCACATGGTTATCCCTCACTATATGGGAAGAAGTCGCGAGATAGACATTGAAAGCAAGAACACAAAACAAAATCAGAAAGTTTTCAGCAGACAGAATTCCTTTTCCTCAAGATCACCACTGGACGATATCCCATTGCTTTTGCCTCAGGAAGCTGATAAACTATTTACTTTCACTATAGACCACAAGTTAAATGTCCTGAATACCAATCATAATGGTAAGTCATCTGAGTTCAATAAAAATTGTACATTCTTTTCTCAGAAGTACAAAGCCAAAGCTTTAGCTTCAGATATGCAGATTATAGGTTTACTAGGGGTCTTGATTCTGCGGATCTTCAAAGAAAAATGAATTTAAATTTCATGCCAAAATTTTGCTTTAAAATGTTAGATGAGTGGTGTGAAACACCCAAGGAAGACAATCATGATATTTCTGCTGGTGAATATGGACAAGTTGGTCCACGTATGGCATGTCGCTGCCAGGTTAGATACATCTCTTGATTTATATTAATTTAGTATGCTGAATGTTATAAAATTTTGTGATTTCACTTAATTGTGATTTATACTTGCCAGAAAATCGATTTGTATACTATTTTCGCAATACATTTTTGCCTGCTGTCAAGTGTCAGCTTAAGCTTCTTTTTCTGTATTCAGCTACTTAGAGACCAAATGTTGTTTCATTAATTAATAATATGGTCAACTCAAAACATGGTAATCTATAATGCCTTTGTTTACACTAAGCAGTGCATTCTGTACTAAAACAAATTGTCAAGACACAGTAAAATGTATAAACATTGTAATATATTGGTTGAAGACCTCAAATATTGAAGTTAAAGGGAGTGGTGTGTAAAAACTTGTATAAATCAATACTTGGAATTATGGCAATTTTTCCAGATTTCCAGAATATGAAAAGAAAAAGCTATAAATTTAGGTTGAAGCTATCATGTTCACTGTTTTATTTAGTGTGCTGGAGAAGCAAAGGAAAACTGCATAGGATGTAGGTGCTTATTGGTACTATTGTCTTTTGGACCAAATGCATATCAAGTCCAATTTTTGTTTCTTTTGGAATTTCTATTCCCTACTGTAATGAATGATCATGTCATCTGTAGGTTATCAGAAGTGTTAGCCAGTGGTCTGCAGGAACAAGTCAAACAGAAGAAAGCATTCATAGTACTTATTGTTCTCTCATCAAGAATGCAGAACATTTTATTTACATAGAGGTGAGAGGGCACTATTCACTGATTTTTCTTCCCCTCTAAGCATTGAGGTTGTTATTGAATGAACGTTTAGTTTCTTGATATACCATTTTTCATTCTATCCTAAACTGGGAAATTTGTCAAAAAAAATCACTCCTTGCACTTCTGTTGATGCATGTTGTGCTATGAAACTCGTGCATAGTATCACAAACTCATGCAGGAAATTCAAATAAACCTTTAAAAGCCTATATGTTTAGTTTTTTAAACATTGAATTAGAAAAGATAATTTCCAGTTCTTAGCTGACCATTTTGCTACTACTATCGGTTTCTTTCTTCAAGAACCAATTCTTCATTTCAGGTCTTTCAGGGGATGAAGTTATACAGAATCGTGTCTTGGAAGCATTATACAAGCGTATTATGCAAGCATATAAAGAACAGAAGTGTTTCAGGGTCATTATTGTCATACCACTCATGCCAGGCTTCCAGGTAGAACTTTTCATTATATTTCTATGATAAATTACAAATATAGGACATTTACCAGTTTCCATTTTGGTGAATTTTCAATGACAGGGGGGTATCGATGATGGTGGTGCAGCAACTGTTAGAGCCCTAATGCATTGGCAGTATCGAACCATTTCCAGAGAGAAAACTTCAATATTGTATAACCTCAATATGATGCTTGGACCCAAAACACAAGACTACATTACCTTCTACGGTTTGAGATCATATGGTAGACTTTTTAGTGGTGGTTCTGTGGCCACAAGTCAGGTATATTCAATTGCAAGCCTCCATTTTGGTCAGCCATTTTGTTTTGTAGGACTAATTTGTTCTAACCATGACCCAGACCCATAGGAAGTATTATATTTGAATATTGAATTGTGAAAGAGTAAAAATCTCAATTTTCACGCAGGTGTATGTGCACAGCAAACTAATGATAATAGATGACTGTGCTGCCTTGATTGGGTCATCCAATATTAATGATAGGAGTTTGCTTGGATCAAGAGACTCTGAGGTACCATTTTAATTATATCAAGATGCTTGAGGATGATTGATTATGTCATAATAGTTCATGTCCAGCAAGAGAAATCAGATCGAAGTTGAAATGCAATTGTTCACATTGGGCTAAGCCATGATATTCATGGTCATCTTCTTTATGACTAGGAAAATGCCGGAGTAGAAAGTTTTGTAATTCCATCAACAGTTCCTGCAGAAATATATGTGATCATTGATGCATTTTCTTGATTTCAGTGATAGAGAACAGATGCACAAAATTTGGATTCATTGCTATTATTGTGTTCATCAGAATATTTAGTGTTATTTATTGAACGCCCTAGTGCCTTAGGTTTATTTTTGTTTAATTGTCATCCTCAATTAAACTATTTAACATAAGTTCATAGCAACACAAGTTCATCCTTAGTTTTTTTTTTTTTAAAATATGATAATATTTAACATAGAATACCTATAATTACTTCTATGAGAACTGTTCAGCCTAATCTAATTAATTAACATCATGGTTTAACTGTATGTCCTTTGTTAAGTATTTCTAATTTCAATATTACCATTTCAGATTGGAGTATTTGTTGAAGATAAAGAATTTATTGAATCATCAATGAATGGCAAACCCTGGAAGGCTGGAAAATTTTCTCATTCTCTTCGGTGCTCCTTGTGGTCTGAGCACCTTGGTCTTCATGCAGGAGAGGTTAGCACTACTTAACATCATTAACGTCTATATAACTATCTTGTTAATACAATACCTTGCATCTAAGACACTTTAAGTCCTGTTTTCTGAAGAGATTTTATCGAGTTTTTTTATTTTTAATATCATCAATGTTTTATTAAACTATTCTGCAAATTGACACTTATGCTCTTACCATCTTCAGATCCACCGAATAAGTGATCCCATAGCTGATGCAACATATGGAGACTTATGGCTAGCAACTGCAAAGGTGAAGACAACAATTTTTATATTAAAACGAACATCCAGGCTGCTTGGCTTGTTTATTTGGAGTATTTGGAGGATTTTGTTTCTTTACAATCACTTTTAATCTTAGGTGGTGGTTTAATGTTAAATAATTGCTAGGTACATACATAATTGAACACAAAACCCAATATTTTAGAAGAATCTGGCCTTAAAATACGAGCTTTTCCGAAATATTGTATATTTTATATTTATCATATCTTCTCTCGTTTGGAACTAGATGTACAAAATATATTAACCATGTTAGTATTTTCCTTCTTCTGCTTAATGCTATTTATCTGCCTGCCTCTATACCAAGTTGAACTGTTCTATTATCTGACAGGAAAACACCATCATTTACCAGGATGTCTTCGATTGCATTCCCAATGAACTTTTACATTCAAGGTACAAATTTCAAATACAACTGTGTTTTCTTCATTCTTCCCCCATGTGATGATCTCCTAACATATTTGACTAATATCGTGATAAATGCAGGGCTGCTCTCAGACAAAGCATGAACCACAGGAATGAGAAACTGGGGTATACCACAATTGATTTAGGAATAGCTCCGGAGAAGCTAGAAACTTATGAGATGGGAGAAATCAAATTAGCAGAACCAATGGAGAGATTGAAGTCTGTGAGGGGACATCTTGTTTCATTCCCCTTAGAGTTCATGTGTCAGGAAGATTTGAGACCGTTTTTTAATGAGAGCGAGTTCTATGCATCTCATCACGTATTCCACTAAGCATGATCTCATGAAAGGAAAGATATATATATGTATAAAGGAGAATTAAAAAAAAAAAATTGTTGCGCAAGTTGCTGTAGTTGCAAGTGTAGATACCCATGCAAGTGGTAAGAGAGAGAGAGATGAGCAGAAGCACTAACTAAAAAATATAGGCATTCACAATGTTTGAATGTGTATCCAGGTTGGGATTAAAATGCTACATCAGGCTTGATATATCTTTGTACAAAAAGCAAAATGTACATTCTTTTCATCTCTGCTTAGGAGCAGAATGAATGCATGCTAAAATTTTTCAAATTTTTATGTTAAAAAGGTTTGGAGTTTTAATAAATTTGACACTACCAAGCTCTTAAATGGAGAAAATATTTTGGCCCATCAGCTGCGCTCGCAACGCACCAATAATGATATGCCAACCCCAAACACGCGCCTCGTAATTGGTTAAGTGCAGAAACACCAAAATTTTTTCGCTTAAACTACAGAAATACAAATAAAACTTCCCACCACCAAATCGCCCTGCCAACATTAATTCAAAATATTAATTAAGGGCTCCTAAATGTTCCCTTAATTAAAGTATAAATGGATTGCTGCATCGGTTTGGTCAAGTTAGTTCATCCTGTTGCTGATCAATTTTATGATTTAAACTACCGAAAAGGGATAGATGTAGAATATGCAACTGATAAGACCAATTTTTAATCAACTACGTACATCGAATGAGGTACATTGTTTATGCTAATGGTAAGGACGATTTCCTTGCCCATTTTCACTACTTTTTGGGGTTGCTACAACGTTATCTTCATCAGATGAAGGTGAAGGGTGGAAGAAGAGGCAAATGGCTGATATATCATCCATTGCAATTCCCTTCCTCTTTCGTTTCCAGGCATGGACAGCACACTCAACCAGACGCTTAGCTGACTTTGCCCTGTCTGGAGTTGAAGATATAATTTGCACCGCTTCTTGATTGGAGACAACATCCCATACCTTATCAGAAAGCCGATCAAGATATTAATAAACTTTTAGCACAACCATTTGCATGCATTATCCAGTTACACAATAAAAAAATATAACATGTGTTACGCATTACCCCATCTGTTGCAAGCACAACGAATTGGTCTTTGCTGGTTATACGCCTTTGTGTTACTTCAGGAACAGAAATTAGTCCATAATCCTTCACGCAGTAATCACCAAAGGCTCTAGACATTGCCAGCCCTGGAGATTCCTCATTAGGGAGCCAGACCCTGTGCACTCCTGGCTCATCTTCTAAACAGAATACCCGTCCCTTGCACTGAACTATTCGCTCAGCTTCCTCTGCAAACAAGATAAATAAGGATCCATTTGTTTGGTATTCAAGTAGAATTTATAAAACTAGATCTTATTCGAATAGAGTTTGCAAACATATAGCTTTTATTAAAAAGTTATCGATTGTTAGATTAGATAAAAATACAATATTAAAAAAAAAAAAAAAAACTAATCATGAGTTTTAGAGAAAGAAAGATACTAACGAGGTAAATTGGGCTTGAAATCAACTGTCAGCTGAACTGCTGCCAAGCTTCCATCATCAGAAGTGGTAGCTAATACAGCACGAGAGTCACCAACATTAGCTACAATCATGTATTCACCCTGGTAAAATAGAAACAGAACTTCAAGCATGTTAATCCTTGTAAACAGGCATGAGATAGGGGGAAGTGAATGGTTCAACAATTAATCACAAATGAGACTGCTACATAATCAGGACTTTGGTTACCTGTCTGACGATAGTCAATGCAGTTGTTCCGCTATGAAATGAATCTATCTTACGATACTGCTCAAGCTCCTGATCCACGGAAGCACAAGTTTTTACATAAGAATGCTTCCAAATATTGAACCTATGATACTTTTTATCAGAATCCAAATCGATATCTGGGACAAGCGATGCTTCAGCGAGAGTCTCCTGCCAATTACATAGCAGAGATGAAGGCATCGATTCTCGGACCTTTTTCGCCACAAAGTGACCCCACGGACCATGCCCATCAAATATTCCGCAAAAGATCATGTCCGCTTGACATCCAAATTCCTGCTCCAGAATCAAACAGAAGGCAGAATTGTCAATCAGAAGAATCAAAGCCATGAAGAAAAAAACCACATTTTGATCGCAATCAATGTAGTAACTATGAAAGATTTGGGTAAGTAATTATATAATTGACAATTCTAACGAAAATACTATCACAAGATAAAGAAAATCGGAATCATATAACTATATCAAATGTGAAAGCTATATAATACCTCCCAGACAATAGCACAATCTTGGTTCACTCCTTTCTGGCCTCTCTTGGAGAAAACTGAGGCAAAATTGTCGGAACCGTCGGCATTTACAAACCCAGAAGTCCTCAAAATCAAGTCATTCTTCTTGGCTTCCTTAGCCATTGCTTCTGCAGCTACTCTTCCATCACAACTCCCAGAGCTCTTCTCTTTTCTGATGGAAAACGATCTCGCCAATCCGTTAAACATGGTAGAAAAATGCCTCATTCTCTAACTCAATCTCCACAACACACCGCAACAAAATATGTCAATTTACTTCTTTCCCTTTTGTAGACTCCGAATCTGGATATTGGAAATGAAAAATAATCACTTTCTCCCCATGTTTCCCTCGAAAGAGATTGCTAAGAGATTCCCAAGAAAGGAAGACGTCTGCACTCTTTTTTTTTTTTTTTTTTCTCACAAATAGTTTCCCGAGAACCAAACATATGAAATGAGTTACACTGTAACTGAAGTAAAAGGCATGATCTGACTCAGAAAGCCAAGAATCTAACAATTTAATAAGGTTAAACAACAGCAAACTGTGAAGTGAAACAGAATTTAATAAAAAGTAAAAACAAACGCTATGAATCTGAAAGACATCACAGAGAATATTCATTCTGACATGGAATTCCAATACTCACGATCTAGAATTTTGTAGAATGTGAACACCAAGATAGATAGAGATTAAAAGTGAAACACCTTTATTCAATTCATTTAACTTAGAAGGGAATATTTTCTAAATCCTCCGTTTGTTTCCTGAGAAAAAGTCACTTAGCATTCAAAATTTTCTTTTCTTTCCTCCTNTCCATTTGCTCATAACCAAACTGACATGACCCTTTTGTTTGTTTGATGAGAAACCAAAGAAAAACAAAGTTTCATTTTTGAAAAGAAAATGGTCGATATAAGCGTCTGCGCAAAAAAATGCCATAATTTTTTTCAATATAGCATTAGACATCACATGAATTTCATTTTGTTCTTGTTTGCTTTCTTCAGAACTTTCTAAGAAACCAAAGAGAAAGCTTTCACTCCAGCTAAAAACAACCCACTTGAGCTCTCCCAATCTATAACGTATTAGAACACCGCAAACTTCCATTTGCTTTCTTATCTTTTCGCAAACTTTATCAGAAAGAAACAATACCCTTTAGCCAAAACTGACTCAAAAAAATCAAAAACAAAAACTTTATGCTTATGGAGCTGCAAGCAACAACCTTGATGCAGAACCCAGATCAGAGAGCCGGAGCCCGGCGCAGTTGCCGTGAAGCTGACGTCAGCTGCCGGAATACGAGGCAGTAGTTACGAGTTGAGCTGATATTTCTAGAGAGAAAATCTCGAGATAGATAACAATAATCCATATTGTCTCTTCCCCTTTTATCTCTGGA
>JANKKB010001131.1:33330-44010 GCA_026225775.1 Bursera palmeri
ACAAAGACAACACTCTTTTGTTCTACTCGTACATACAAATACACAAACAACGCAACTCAAACCACGTTTTGCGGCTTGTGCTCCTGCGTATTGCTTAAAGCCACTTTTAGCTTTTTGTAGTTTCAACTTTCAACCTTTCTTTTTATGTCAAGGTTAGTTGATTCTCTTTCTATTTTAACTAATACAGTTCATCGTAAGCCGTAAATTCCTCTCATGTGCTCTGTTCGGTGCCTCAGCATGCACAATTGGAAATTTTCCAAAATTTTATGTTCATTATTATTGTAATTGTTTGCTATTAACGGCTCCAATTATGCTGGANGGGTGTCTATGATTTACCCCATTGGAAATTTTCCAAAATTTTATGTTCATTATTATTGTAATTGTTTGCTATTAACGGCTCCAATTATGCTGGATTATTACCATTTTAATTATGTTGCATAGAAGTTTGATTTTCCAAATATTTAATACAAGTTCTTGGCCAAACCAAACATTATCTCATCATTAAAAAATTACATTATGAAGAATGTCTACCATATTATACAAAAAAGAAAATACATTTCATGGGGGCTCTAATATTAAATTGCATACGCTTAGCAAAAGTTATGTGTGCCGTACACATGGCTACGTGACAAGCCAGATGCTCCTTTCATGGACCGACACCGTCCATATTTATATGCATTAATTAAATACATAATTAGTTGGTCACAGAACAAAATTAATGATTTAAAAGTTCGGTCAAGGTAATAGGGTGGCGATTAGGACGCCAATCATCAGAAAAAAAAAAAAGACAAATTCTTTAAAAATTATTTATTATTATTTTAGCTATGTCATTATTTGAATATAATAATATTTTAAAAAATTTTGGTATTTGAACCAATTTATATGTATCTTGACTAAATTTAATTAAAATTGTATTTCATGTTATCCAAAGTTTTTGAACAGAGGCAGTTGATTGTTGATGATAACTCTTTAACTAACCCTAATTGACAAATTTTTATGACTTAAAAAGCATGTTGAAAATCATAATTGTAGAAAGCGTTTTAAATTTGATATTTGTTCTTTAAAATATTCAAATGATGAATAATAAAAATGTTGATTTTATTATAGTTGTGGAAAAGGGGGGCATTAGGGTTGGAAGAAATTGAAAGGAGACCAATTAATGGAGTGCATTAAAGTCGATTGAATCCCAACACTACGGAAAGCGAAGTAGAGTTGGCGTCAATTATGTGGAGCCTAGATTGACAAGGCTGCACTTCTATGGCTTATCTAACCAGCCCTATTATTATAAAGGGAAATTAAAAAAAAAAAATTTGCAACGAGGAGGGTCCGGTTCCGGTTCCACTCTCAAGTCCCACCTACACCTGCACCTACACGGCTACACCTGCACCAACGACATCGTCGAGATGAGGGCCAATGCATTGACCATCGAGATGGGGTGGACCTGGACTAGGTCATCGTCGGTAACTCCTATAATGTCAGAGTTTTCCCCGCGTTGTCGGTTTTCTTCACACCTGTCAATACCTTCAAATTATTTATTTTTTTTATAAATAATAATTAAAAAAAAAACCCTCGTAAATGCTTTCTTAAAATTTCACTTAAAAAGTTAAAATCATTTGTGTAAATATTTTTATTTTCAGGTAAAAAGTTTGTCATATTTTACTATGATTATTTTTAAGGTAAATTTAAGTGTACATGTTTCAATTATGAAAGTAAATCAAAACACCTCAAAAAAATATTTTCTTTTATTATAAAAATCACTAAATTCAAAAAAATTATTTAATAATTATATTAATGAGATTATACAATTATTTAGGTCTTAATATATAGCTTAAAATATGTGTCTTTAATATATATATTAAGACAATCTTTATCCTTACGATAGCCCTAATATATCTTAAAGTATTTGTTAAAACTTAAAAAAAGAAAATTCTTATTATATTAATCATTAAATTACGAAAAAATTATATTAAATTAAATATTTATAATAATTCAATAACACTTTAAAAATATTATCTTTATTTTTATGATAAAAATATCTAATTCTTTTAGGCCTTAATATATACCTTTATCACATGCATCGAAACTACATTTGATTTTATTTAAACCACTCCATTAACTGTACTACTCCATTTGATAAAATTAGAATAATATTATTTTTACAAACTGTTTACACTACTCGTAAAAGTATGTTAATCAAAGTTGGAATGTGTAGTAGTATTGTCAAAGCAGTAATAAATAAGTGAAGACGGAGTCGTCGTATTTAAAGCTGTCTTATGGAGAAGGGCTCTTAGATTCTTGCCTAATGATAATGACAAACAAAAAAAGGACCCAATTTAAGGGACTGACTTGTGAGCAATGGGACAATACAAAGTGTAGTCACTTGCAGGAAATGGTACTATACACATGTGATAAAACGCCCCGCCGTAATACCCAATTATGAAGTCGGTGCAAAGCAAGAAGAGAGCCATCGTCTGCTAACTGGGGACCATCACCCGTGGTTGATGCTTCACTTCACCAGGTAGGGACTCCTGCCAGCTTTGAAATCCACTAATAAGAACCTGACGCGTACTCCAACAATCACATGTGGGGCGGTGCACTGGATGACGACAGTTCGGTTTCACAGAGCCTCTTCTTTTTCTCCCTTTTCGCATTGGTAGGTGTAGACTTGTAGACTTGTGGACTTTCGAGACTTGGGGACAAGTATATCACGTCATCCGCTTTGTAATTGTAATGCTCCACTTGCCAATTGCCATGGCTAAATCTATTAAGATTTCTTCTGGGGCCATCATGATCTACATAGACTAACTATATAATGAATTTCTATATCGCATAATCATAGCTTCATTATATATAATACAAACACTGTGGTTGGTTAATGAAGATTCTATGTGATGCTTTTTGGTGAAGACTTATGATTACAATAGTTGATGGGCTAGAACATTGATGGTTTTTCCTCAGCCACGAAACTTTATGGGTTTGACAAGAATGTTAAAATAATAGTTGGTGGAGGTGAAATATTGGTACTAATTAATCAGTAATCCAAACAAAATGGTGATCAGAATGACAATGGCAATGGTGTGCTGGGTGCGTGTGAGAGTGAGTTTAGTCACAGAACAGTAGTAATGGCAACAAATTGACACTAACAATTTTGTCATGTCACGGAAGTACTGGTAACCAAAGGCCAAGGGGGATGATTCTGTTTAGATGTCTAAGAAGTGTTTAGGAATACTTTTGCCGAAAGCATTTTATATGCTCTCATATTCTCATTCCATCGTTTTCCTCACCAAAAAAGTAAACAAGCACTTTTAGGCTTTCAGCTAAGGGAAAGCGTTATTAACAGTACTAAAAACACTTCCAACGCAGCCTCAAGTGGTAGACAAAGCAGGATTCTGTTGATGGATGTACATCTACAACAGAGAAGGCACATTGGCAGAATGCAAAAGTTGAAGAGAGATGATTTTTAAGAAGTTAATACCTGTAGAAATCTCTTTCGTAGTTTACTCGAGATGAGAAAATTATATATAAATTAGCAGATCCTATCTATGGGATTCTAGGATCAAGGATGTGCCTTTTAAAATTGAAAATAAGAACCCAAAGCTAACAGATATTATTCTTCAGATATTTGTAGCATCAATCCCAAAACAACTAAAATAACAAGGCACCAAATAATGCAGAATAAGAAACATGTGCATGTAGAGAGTATTCTGTTATTTAATATTATCTGAAATATGTTAAACAAGTATAAGCTGTAGAATAAAAATCATGTGCAACATCACTCACCCTGATATTTGTCTAAATGGATATTATCAATATGCCAGTCTAGCCTGTTGTATTGCAAGAAGACCAAATTTATTAAATAAAAGAATCGAAGCAGGAGAAATATTGACAATGGACGACCACCCTGGAAACTTATCTTAATTTTCATATCACAGTGTTTATATAAGCATTTAGAAAAACTTGGTCAGAAATCACCATTGTCATATTATCCAGCCGTTAAGCTCCAAAGAAATCTCAAAATTGTTATTCTTTGTTCATATATGAGATATCCACATCCAGGAGCTTAAATTTGGATAACTATGTACTAGACAATGACATCCGCTACAAAAGACATACAGGCTCTAAACAATTTTGATAAAATATTTCAGCCTAAAGATCTAACAGTCAAGTACTGAACAACACAAAACCACCACCCACTTCTACATGTCAAAATACGTAGGTTCCATGTAATTTACTTCAATACCTTTCTTGTGTATCTGTTCAAATTTAAAACTATATTAACTTGCTGTGTTGTTCATGTGATCAGCTTGAAACTGCCTTATTAGCTGCAAAGACTGACGATAGAGGTTAAGGTCAAGGCCATCAACATTCCTACCTACTCGTGCCTGCAAGATCGCCTGAAACAGAAGGGGAAATAGCACACATTAACCCGACTAAGGTACAGGAGAAAGTAAGATAAAAATGCAGCAATCCTTCAACCAAAAACCCAATACCTCGTTTTCAGGTTGAATATGGAGTTCACCTATAAACTGGTAGATGGACCCTACTCGAAAGCTAAGGTCCCTTAGGTGCTGGGCATCAACCTTTAGGATGGCACTTCCATCAGCAATTATGGCTATGGCTGTTTCCACAGAATACTCTCGCAACCTGGTGGGAAACAAAACAGATTAGGCTGTGAAACTATGTGATATAATAATTAATAATAATAATTACTACAAGCTTTAAAAACAATAAAAATATTCTGCAGTCATCTAACTTCTCATATCTGCACAACAAATACAATTATTAGGACGATTGACCTGTTCCCAATATTTAATCTCACTCAGCATCTAAATCATATATAAAGAAAAGATTAGCAGTGAGAATGTATCTAAACATCAATTTTAGGCACCGACAGAAGGTGATTCCCTGGTCAAACGGAAACATGATGGATAATTTTGGTTTTCTTAACTCCACGTTACCAATGTCTACAGAAATATCTATTCCGAAAGTCAAGACAAAATAAGATTCACTAGTAGTAAGAAATCATCGAGAGTCCTATCATATAATGTTCACAGGCTGAGAAGCAGATATTTCAAACTTTATGGTTTAGCTGCAAATTCATGACATATTTTAGGTAGTGTCAAGTTCTTTGTTGCATATATTTGATGCATTTTCAAAATAAAACCCTTCAGTAAATTTTGTCTTTTTCACTGAAAACTGAGGCAAAGACTTCTAAAATCCTGATGTTAAATTGATATGTATTTTTTCCCAGAAAATTTCAACCTTGCATCAAGTGACATTGAAATTCTCAGAATATATGGATTTATAAGTCTCAAAATCCAGTTAATAGCATTGAATCCAAATTTTGTGCGTCAAGCACACATGTTCGGTTAAGTCTTAAAACTGAAGCAAACATTCTGAAATCCTGATACTTAATTGATATGTACTTTTCCTAAAAACTTCCAAACTTGCATCAAGTGACATTGTAATTCTCATAATATGAATTTATAATTTTCAAACTCTGCTAACAGCACTCGATTCTAAATTTTGTGGACAGCACACATATCTAATCAAGTCTACTAGAAAACTTGACATTGCAGCCACAATTGCTGGCAGCATCACCACCTCTGCAGGACTCAGCCATGCGATTACCTTTCCCACCTGTATACCATTGTTAGAATCATGACTACACCACCAAAACCACCACATGTGCAAATATCAGAGTGCCTTATTTACCAAGTATCTGGACTTTTTCCGACATCCTAAACACAAGCATGCTACTGCCAGCCACTCCATTGCCAAAATATTGCCCATTGCATCATCTCTGTATTAAGCTCCTCTACATTCAATACCACCCCCATCACATCAACCTAGAGTCCTAGACCATCACTAACATGTCCAATTTGCCATTATTACTGCCTCATCTCCACCAAAAGATCCTAGTTACTCAATATTTTTGTCAACCAACTCCACCACCACTGCATCATTCCACTGATATTAACACCAGCACTAATACCATAATAGGTCTACAATACCTCAATCTCAATCCACATTTCTGTCTCATTTTATCACCAAGACATGACAGCACCACTTTCAATACCTCCACGATTGCAAGCTAGAACTCTCCACCAATAACATCACTAAAACCCTGCAATGCTAATACTTATTAACTCAACTCATTACCATAATTGAAAATCAAATGAGAGAAAAAAATTCCAAATTTCTGATTAAAACTTCAATATTCCTGACAGTATATCAAGAACTTGAGGATGATCATAGTCACTAGTGTCAGTGTTGTTGAAAATTATATAAAAGAAGATGAAAGAAACACGAATAAAAATAACAAATGGAATTAAAATAAGAAGGCTAATAAACTTTTACTTACTTCCCAGTAACCCTTAGCGAAGCTCCTTCCTCAAAGTGAGGAGAAGATTGGTGTAGCTCTGCTAAAGTAACTAATGCTCCAGATTTTATCGCAGAGGATGCCATCGAACTATCTCAATCTCACTCTAAAAGCATTAAAACCTACCTGCAAGCCACGCCCCACATGCAATAAACTAGTTTAAGATAGTAACTAATATCAATAAGAAAGGGAGTCCAAGTACAATTTTCATCACACACACACACAAAATAAATAAATAAATAAATACTACATATATAAAAAAAAAAAAAAAAAAAAAAAAAAAAAAAAAAAAAAAAAAAAAGCCAAAAATCCTTCTAACCCGTTTAGTGAAGTTAAATTCCAAACTGAGACATCTACCATAGCTTACAATCTCCAGGAAGCAAACAACTCCTGTTTCACCATTTATTTACATTGCCATTGAAAGTCTTTCTTTGGAAAAACTCAACAATCATGAAAAGTGACGTATAATTCATCACTACGTGCACCATCTAAAACACTGAACCTCGGTAAAGCACTAGTTCCAACTTACAAAATCTCGCAAGGAAGGAGCCAAATAACACAATAAATGAACGAAGGGTCATGCTACAGTAACGGTAACAGTAACCGGTACGACACCTAGTATGCTATACTGGTAAGGCGTAACAGTATTTCAGCAAACGATTTTTATAGGTAAAATTCAATACATTACCGGTTAGTATTTGTAACAGTTACCCAGATACAAAATAAATAAATCATTAAAAAAAAAAAGAGAGATATGAATCCTACATTTCCTAAGGAAGCTATATTCAAGTTTCTTTGACCCATATAATCGAACGTGTTCTACGCAATAAAAAACTAAACAATGACTCTCTTACCAAGCACACGTAACAACTTGACACGAGCGTGTATAGTCAACTGAGCATATAGTTTGCAGAAGTGACAGTCACCGATGCTACAACACCTTCGTTTTGCGGATTCATTCCCTCGATTCTGTGTCGCTCCGAGTGGGAGGTGACCAGCCGTGTAACAGTGTAAGTAATCGACTTGGAAAGTCTAAACGACAAGTCGATTGCTAGCTGTTTGGGACATTTATACCCTTTCTTACAGAAATTTTTGTTAGGACAACTCCACGTTTATGGAATGTCCAGAGCTACCTTCATCTACATTTTTAAAAACTTAATTATTCTTTAAAAGATCACTACAATTTTTAATATTTTTATAACCAATCCTTTTCTTAGCCCCTTGAGCTTTCGCTAATTACATTTAAAATTCAAACATTTATAAAAATATAAATTTATTCTTATATTAGTAAAAATTAATATTAGCACCTATAATTAAATACAATCGAAGTTTAACATTTTTTCAACAACCCTTCAACATTAAAAAATTCATAGAAACCACCCATACAATTATTAAAATGAATAAAGAATAACAAAAATTAAAAATAAACACAAGTAAACGAAAGAAAAAAAGTAAATAAAAGAAAAGTGGGAAATTAAAGGTCCAAATGTTGGACCAACATAAGCCTATAACTCTTGTCCAAAATTGAATGGCCCAAGTCCTAATCCAAGACAGCTACCTATGATGGCAGACTCAACTACCAATTTGCATTCAACTTTATTTAAGGTTGAGTAAACAAGTAGTTGAATTTTTTATTTTTTATTTTTATTTTATTTTTTATATATAGCATGTACACATCATGTTGTTAGCTACAAATTTTATACATGGTTGGTTTCTCCTTTTTCTAGGATTTGTTATTTACTCCTCGTGGCATCGTTTTCAACTTCTTTTGAAATCAGTAGGGCTCGTCACATCTCAATTTGGACAACTCGTCTTAGGTAAGAAATGAATTGAAATATGAGAGGTTGAAAATTTTAATTAATCAAATATTCTATAATATTTTATTATTCGTATATGTTCATAGTGGATCCCATAATGGCGGTATACTTATTGTCGAACAAGATAATGGGTAATGGCCACTATAATTTTGACTTAACATGAGTAATTATTTTTAATCGATCCTCACATTGAATGGTGATCATACTGATTACTCCATAAGCTACTTTTCATCATGCTCTACTTTGACTCGTATCACACGTGACATGACCTCTAATGTACAAAACACATTGTCATATGATAGTTGAAACTTTAATTAATCAGTGTGGTTAATGAATCATAATTAATATAATTAATTCGTTAATAATGATAAAATAATGGGATAATATAAAAAATAATCCTTATATTTTGATATAATTAATAAAATAATAAAAAATTATTAAATCAACAATAATTTAAAACACACCTTCCAATCAGTCATTATTGTCGTTACCTGGTTACAGAACTGACATGCGAAGGAGGGGTGGTCCACCCGCTCGCAAATTGGGAAGTTCAATCACTTACACGAAGTGCATTAAATGTGGGAGATGGGCCTTCTGATCCTTTTATCGTCAAACAAAGCCAAGAGACGTAGCTAACGGTCCTGACAAAGCTGTTCACTTTGTCCACTTTCAATCTCCTGCTCGTCACCCCACCTGAGCATCCATGCTTCCACCAATCTATGACCTTCATTCATCATCGTACGTTCCAATTTCACGCCACGACAAATTGATTTTGTCGTTTCCGTTTATTAAGCACCGACTCGGACTGAATTAGTATTTAGTAACATAAATAAATGATGGAAAGCGTGTTCGGAAAAAACAGGGTTAAAGGATCTTGTTTTTAGCTACGACTTTCCAAATGAGTGATTGTTAATGTTTGGTGCGGGCCACGTCCAAATCTAATCACCCACTATAAATTTGTCATATGGGTTAGATTGACGTTAATACTCGTGACTTTAATCGAGTTACTAATAAATTGATTTAAATATTAATATTTAAAAAAATAAAATTATTTATATATAATAAAATTATATTTACTTTTTAATGTTTGTTACTTATTATTTTCATATCTTAACATCAAAAAATCTAAAAAATATAACTAAATTTAGAGTTACTTAGACTTTTAGCTTATCTTATGTTTTTAGCTTCAATCTTGGTCATAATGATTGTATAATGGTGTATGCACCATAAAAGTATTGACATAGCGCCTCGAGACCAGTGACAGAGCTTCTTTATGGCCAAGGGGGGCCATGGCTATAAAGAAAAAAAAAAAAAAATTTTACATGTTGGCCCACCCTCAAAAATTTGAGATTTTCTTTTGGCCCCTAAAAATATCGTAAAAGCTCCGTCATTGCTCGAGACTCAATAGCTACATTGCAATCACTGTCCCCGAGACATTTTAATGTTTTATATGATTATATAATTAAGTTCAACATTAAAAATAAAAAAATATAGTTATAAATAAGTTTATAAAAATTATGAAATATGTAATTGATTAACAGCCATCGTTAATTCGTTATTATTGAAGAGCAACTACTCATCATTTAGTTATTTAATAAGAATTATATTTATTTTTAATTTGTATTTGTACTTGTCTATTCRTTAATATAAACTTATTGATATGATTGAATTTAATTATATTTCAAAATAAATTACTATTTCAACTAACCTCCATCGATTTGGTTAAAATCTCTAATTTATACAATATTAGTCTATTTACAAAAGAAAAAACAAAAAAAAGCATAATATTTAGCTTAACTAGTACACATAAGAAATCAGGAATAATATTAAAAAATGCCCTCAAGGTTTAGCATAATTTTACATGGAAAGTCCGTTTGATATCTTAATCAACTAGACATTGACGTTTATTTAAAATTATTAATTAATATTTTTTTGTTAACTTGTATAGTAATTAAAGTGAAAAAAAGACTATTATACCCTTATTTTGTTATCTTACTTAATTATCTTTTTGTATATTCTTAAAATTTGTTATAGTCTATTTACTAAAATATTATCTTCTATTACTTATTTAATTAACAGAAAATACTAATCGATGATTTTAAGTAAATATGAGAGTCTAATTGATTATAATATCTAATAAGTTTTATTTAAAATTATGTTTAATTTTAAAGATACTGTATAATATTATGCCAATTTATATGTGTCATAATTTAATTAATAAATCCTTCATGCAAGTATTAATGATGCTAATAAAACTAACTCAATGTAATGAAAGTGAAGTAGCTCAGTCGAACCTTCACCAAGAAGAGACAAAATAATGGTGGGCAGTGTGGCCCACCACCGATTCCACGAACCACAAGAGAAAGACCGCGCGTTGGATTACATCTCATTTCACGCGGGATAAAAGAAACACACACCAACGAGATAAACCACCGATTTCGTTCTTTAAAAAAAAAAAAAAAAAAAAAAAAAAAAAAAAAA
>JANKKB010001134.1:0-19117 GCA_026225775.1 Bursera palmeri
GCAATGAATTCAATAAATCTAATTTATTTAATTTGCTAATATTTTGATTTATAAGAGCCAAGTATTTAGTCAAACTAATCTTAGCCAAGTAAATCAAATTGTAAAGTTCAACTAACTTCAATTAGTTTCTTTATTCTCTCTTTAGTCAATGGGCCTATTAGGCTTGGGTTTAAATACAACATTTTAAATCTTTGTTTGATGGACCCAATCCATTTAACATGTGAAAGCCTAAAATCAATTAGTTATCTAACCCACTAAATTGGCTCATGCAACTTTTAACCCCATATGTGAATAGTGTGGCTGAAAATACTATTTACAGATCACTATTCACCCTAGGTGAAAAATACTCTCGTAACTTCCGTGTCAATCTGTTATTAGTGTATCTTCGAAGTACAACCCATTAGACTTTCAGATATGTTGATCGTAAATCGTCACGCGCGGACCATCCGTATTCCTAAACAAAAAATGTTGAGCTCATGATTTACAAGGTATGGTTGGCTTCTAGCTAAGCACCAAACCCCTCAATTCTTCGAAAATACGTGTAAAGCCGTTTAACCATTGTCAGGCATAGTTCTATGTAATTCAATCCTATGTCAAATGTCACGTACGTGGTCTAGGAATGGAATGTGTCTTCCCTAATAACGATGAATAATTTGGATCCTCGTTTTACGTGCGATTCTCATTTACGAGTCGTGATTGAGGACAATCTTCATCATGCTCTTGGATGCTGGCCAGACTATGATATATCACCATCGAATCCAATGTGACATCATCTCCATATACCCAGAGTGACATATCCCATCTCGATATTACACCCACTCTTAAATAGGTCACGGCGCGCCTAACAACAAACGTTTCTCTAACCTGGAAGTAGTTATTTACGCAAGTGTCAAAGCGAACCGATCTCTAAATGAGATGGCCGTGTAAGTCTCAGGTCTAAGGACTACTTACACCTATCCTGAATGGACCTCCCATAGACACTGAGGTAACATACCAATGGGATTCTGTATCGGGCTGTATTCAATAAATATGTTCTTGTATCTAAACGGCTAACAATATTCCCTTATATACTTGCATAAGTATCTGATATTTAAATGTGTGAGAATCATACTATTATACTTCTATAACTAGTACAAGTGTAATACTAGTCTATCCGTATTGTGAATGTCCTGTCTCGATAGTACTTTGACCAGGGACGTTTTAATAATGTAATATTTTGGTAAATTGATTTTTGTCTCACAATCAGATCATTCGTATTGACATCATATGGACATTTATCATAATGTAATCCAATTATAAATAAATGATAAAAACATACAATTTTCTTAATACAAAAATCCGAATATAACGCGTATATTCACAATGTGATGCTCTGGGACATAAATCATCTAACACTTCCCTTCCTATCTTTGCCAATAAAAAAGTCATCGAATCCAATATTTAAAATCACAAATCCCTTAACATTACTTCTTCTATGGAATATTACAGATCCAATGTGATATCCAAAATCAAACATTTTCATTCAATTCTCTTGTACGCGTGATATCTTACCTGGAGCTTACGCTGATCCAGTTGTTCATCCAACAAAAGCTTTCAATTAGGTACAAAAAGCTATTGGGTTTTGGTGGATTATGGTTTAGCAGTGGCGGCCTAATTTTGCATTTGTATTTCGAGTTTAACAACGAGGTGGCTGGGTTCAATTTTGTTTTATTTATTTATTNGTTTTTTTCGACCTTTGGCTAGTTTTCCAATGATTGGGTTTCCTTTTGACAAAAGGCTGTAGCTTTTTTAAAGTTTAGCACGACTATGATTAACGCTACATAGTGCTTGATTTGAGATTGAATTGTTGAATGTTAAACTGGAGATAAAATTTACAGTAGATATATTTTTTTTGTATTAGGATTTTGTTGTTTCATTTGATATAAATGTAGGCAAGGGAAGAAGATGGATAACAACGTGGTGGATGGGTGCGAGTGATATATATGCTTCGCAAAATATAATTACTTAACGATAAAAGTGATTATTTTCCCACTATTAAATTATTCTTTTTTAGCTTAAAAATTGTGGTCCAAATTTTTTAAGAAAATTAATTATAATTAAATAATTTAAAATTGAGTTGTTCTATTTAGCACCCANCTTTCCCACTTCTAAATTTACCCTATTAAAAAACTTATATCCCCATTTTTTCTCACTAAACCTTAATTGATTCCCAAATTAAACAAGTTTTCATTACCTGACATTATATTTATGTGACTTTTACAAACTGCAAAGACATTCACAAGCGGCTTCTCCAAACTCCAAGGATATTCTCACGACTTCTATCCATCTTTTTAGATCGATAATTTTCTTAGATAAATTTGTTTGTTGTTTTCTTCTCATAAACCTCATAAGTCATAACTAACTTTGAAATAAAAGATTGTCTTCGTATCTCTGCCTCATAGTGGCTATCAATTTGTTTGTTCATTATTAGTCTGTGCCTTTTCTTTTTTCTTTTTCTCATTATTCACATAAGTAGGATTTTAAAATAAACTTCATAAGTGATAACTATACTTAAAAAATAATATGTATCTATCAAATCATATTAGTTTTCGAAGATTGTAAAATAGTACTGTATAAATTACGATTTTAAGGGTCAGAGAATTAGGTGTTTTTTTTTTAATCCTCTTTAGTAATTTTATTTCTAGGTAAAATTGTGAAAAGTTTCAAAAAAAAAAAAAACATAGGAGGTGGGGTTGAATAAAACTAGTCTTAAAATTTGCATAGGTGAGGCTATTTGCACCCATATTAATGCTCTGAACACCCAGTTAAAAAATTTGAAAATAATTAATTACTACACTTTTTCTAATACCAAAAATTAAAACCTTAAATAAAAACTTTCTATCTCCTCTATCAATACATCTATAAAATTTTATCTCTCTCAAGTGATTTTTATTGTCTTCTTGATCTGAATCCGCAAGCCCTGTCTCGAGCGCCGACAACTTCAAGTCCAATCAAGCCGATCCTACAAATCCAAATAAGTCACTTAAACCCTAGCTCAATTATGGGATGCAATGTAATCCACCTTATTTATCATTAGTTGGATTGTACTGCCTCCCAAAAATTGGGTTCCATGTTATTTTATGTTAATTTGTGTTGTTTTTGAATCTCATTGTATGTAGAAATTATCCTAGGAAGTCTTAGGATACTTTTTGGAATCCTTTGCCTTAGTCAATTTTAGGCTAATTTCGTGCAAGTCAATAGCTAAGTGCCGCAGCGCTCAATTCCTAGCATCGCAGCACTCAACCTCTTACTTGTGCGAAATTTTGCACTTCAAATTGTTGTTTCGTGCCTTAGAAAAATTTTGCGAGACAGAAGCCGACCGCCGTGGCCCCCAACATTCCACGCCGCAGTGCTCAGCCTCTGACTTACACGGGTATTATTCAAGCTTCAACCGCTGCGGCGCCCATATGCCACCGCCGCGGCGCTCCAGCGCGGGAATTCTTGTTTTTGCCATTTTTTCTTTATATTTTAAAAGGGATTTTGTAAGGGCATTTTTGTCCAATCCGTGTAACACTTGAAGGCACATGACTTAAGGCCTTTTCTCTTGTAAAACAAACATTATTGAATGAAGATTGAAGTTGACACACTTAGTGTTTGAGAGAAAACCTCTCCCTCATTTTCCTTTTTCCTTTACTTTGCCAAGGGATTGGTGGTGGAAGCCCTCCAAGTTGGTAGATTTGTCTTTTATGTTTGGAGTCTCAAGTTGGTGGAACAATCCTTTATGTTTGAGGGTGTTATTGACACCATTTGTTGTGTAAGTTTTATTGTTCTTGCCTTGTCTTTCTTTGTGTTGTTGTTGCCGAAAATTGGGAGTTGTTTTAGAGGAATTATTTAGGTTGTTGTGTAGTGTATTTTGGTAGCATTTTGGGAGCATTTGGTTGACTAGAAGTGTTGATTGATATTGTTAATAATCACTCCAAATTGAAGTGGAATCCAACTCATTTTGGATCACTTCTTGATAAACTAAATGAGTATTCTTAATGTTTTAAGATTGGAAACCTTTTATCTTCTCCTCTTTTTGTAATCTTGCTTAATAACTGTTGATGCGGGAAAATCACACCAATTATATGATGAACATGTGTATGCTAGTTTGGAGGTAATGATTGTAACGCCCTTGAAAAGTTGATGGTGATGGGTCAGCAAGGGACTTCTCGGTAGATGCGATCGGAGGCAGCTCGATAGTCCAGGGTGAAGGAGATGAAGTACTATTCTGAATGATGGGGCATGAAGCTCCGTAGGGGCACCTGTCAAATAGTCTCGGTAGTCCCAGGACTAGGGCCAACTTAGTTGGAGGTGGCTTGTGTTTCACGTTGCACTAAGTCCTGAGTTTTTCCAAGAAAATGAGTGAAAACCTGAGGAAGTATGAGTATGCAGGTTGCACCTTTTAGGAGTTGACTTGATGGAATTGCTAATCTCTAACAAGAAAGTCTAAATGCATCTGACACTTAAGCCAACTGCGGCCGGATTGTTTCTGTCACATCAACTTGCTACAACCGAATTACCTCTAACACAACAATCAGCTTTGGGAAGGAAAATTGAAGGAACCCTTTCCTTGTCCTCTGGCTTACCGATTTCTGGTCAAACTCCATAGGAACCAGCTGTCGATACTGGGCTTCAAAGGCACATGAAGGTTAGGAGGTGTTGGGTTTAACGGTTGTGATGACAACTGGGAGTAGGAGATGAAGATGGTTAACGGTGACAGTGATGAGCAATGACGGTGGTGAATTATGCTTGCTGAAGAATGAAGAAAATGGAAAAATAGCTTGTCCAAAGAGAACTTGTAAAAAGTGAGAGCTTTTTTGTAGATATTTTGCAATTCAAGACGTTATTAATTTGCATTTACCTGATTCTGTGAGATAACATAAGCCCTGAGTGTTGATGTTCGCCAAATGGCATGAATGCTCAATGGCACAAGGTAAGCTTCGTCTCAGTAGACTGATATCTCATCTCGCTTGTCTATTGTCCGGTTGATCGATATATCATCCTAGTAGCCTATTGCCTTTGACAACTTGGCTTGGAAGGCGAGCAAATCAAGCCTCATGTGTCCGCACCTTGGTAGGAAGGCTATCTGATATCGGTAGTATACTGTTCACCCCAAAGCCCGACATGTAACAATTTGTCAATATTAAGAACTCGGTTGAATAGAGACAGTGTTTTGGGTATTTTCAAAAAGGCCACAAAATGTGATCTACAACAACAATGGTGAAAAGTTGAAACTGATACAGATAGAATATTTATTTGGCTATGATTATTTTGAATTACGGGACTTGAAGAAAGAATTCTTAATGCCGACTTGCTTAAGGAGAAGGTTGAAACCATGCAGCCAGAATACTTGTTTCCCTAGAAATTTGAATTAGCAACCATGGTTATTTATTGTGGATTTGAAGAAAGAATCCTTTTTGAACTGAATTACTTGGAAAAGATTGACAATGAAAACCTCTCTTTCTTTCTCTAAATAACCCATTTCTCCATTTTATCTTTCTTAATAACCTTTAATTAAAGTAACTCCATTGCGTAAATCAAATTATATCTATAAATTTGAATTGGGTTTCCGAACTATTAACTATGAAATGCATTATTATTTTCTATTGCTATGATTTAAATATTAACATATTAAGATAACGAAACAAAGGAGATTATAAAAAGCCTACTAAAGAATTGAATTATCTTTTTAGGTAATTTCGTATAAGGATATTTTAGTCATATAAAATTTTATTAAAAAATAGGTGTTGTACACTAACGTAGATACAAATAGTCCCATCCAATTTGGGTTAAAAGTGGGAAACACTAGGTTGGATTTAAAATTACCGAAAGACCCTTAACGTGGTTACGTAACATGTTTGAGTCCTTTCTTTAGCAGGCTGTAAAGGGAGTGGGGACCTGTGTATCAGATAATGAAGACAACTCCTGGATTTTCACAAGCTTAAGCAGAGAAAAGCACTGATTGAGAGGATCTGGTGCTTTTGCTTTTTCCGTGTTGTAATCTTTAATTCAAATTTTTGATAAACGAGAAAGAAAACATACAAGATACACAAAGCCAAACTATTCAATTTACTTATAATTTTCCAAGTCAAAGAAGCTGGGAGAGAGAGATTGTTTCTTGCACAAGCTGCCAAGCAGGAAAAAGCCTCCACCCTTCACGTCCTTTCTTTAACTTCAATATCACCAGCTTTATCTTTCCAGAATCTCCTTTTCTTGCGATACCAGATTACCCAACTTTAATGTTTATTTGTCTTTGTTTTGACATTAACATTTTAATATATACTCTCATTATCTCTTATGAAATTCTGTACACCCAATAGAATATATATATATATATACTATTATTTTGGTAATAGAAAGCCAAAATATACATAAGAAAAATACAAAAACTAACCATTTCTTAAGAGTTAGAAAGAGTAACTTTTTTATTTTTATTTTTTTTAATAAACTAACCAATATTGGAGTTGTTCAAGTAAGATATTAAGTTGTCGAGTGGTTGAACTTTTGAGTGATGTTAAATACTTATTAACTAATATATTTAGTTAGAATGCTATATTTACATTTGAAAAATTGGGAGTACATTATTTTTTATATATTTGATGATATTAAAATCAATAGTTTAGATTACTTATAAGCTACAAGTGGATGGTAAGTGATATAATTAATAATAAATAAACTTTATTCTCTCTTTATATAATCTCTCTTCAAACTTTTAATGTTTTATCTCTTCCTCTCATTCTTTTATCAATATATATTTTTTAATTAAAATATATAAGTGAATTATATTAAAGAAATTTTAACTCTTATAATATAAGTGGAGTTAGATTATATAAAATTAAGTCAAGGTTTTTTATTCAGATTTCTACAAAATAAAAAGCTTTATACTTAATTATATGTTTTAAGAGTTTAAAAAAATGTAAATATTTTACTTTTCTATCAATTAAATAAAAGAAATATACTAGAATAAACTAAAATCAATTAAATGTAATATAGCATATTATTTAAAAGAAAAAAATATTTTAATAAGAGAAAAATAAAGGAAAGAGACAAAACATTAAAAAACTTAAAGATAGAATAAAACATTAAAAGTTTGGAGAAAGACTGTACATGTTTTAAAAAAATAATATGAATCATGATTTTAATATCATCTAATAGTTTATAATTTGTATCAAAATTTATGTTAAAATTCATATCTCTTTAAACTGCTCCACATATACACGTATAATTAGGTTAAGCTGGACTGCCGAAGCCTATATGTATTCAGGTTGTAGCCATAACTTTTGACCAACATCGTTAATTTAAACCAATAATATTTAATCTAATTACATGACTTCAATTTCGGCGCATATACTGGATGGAAATAATAAATATATTATTTTTCTAATATATTTTGTATAAAGATGACAAAATAAATCTCAATCTAATAACATAGCTTTCGTAAGGAAATCAGAGCTAGACTATCATGAGATGAGACCAAAAATCTTCTTAATTTTTGAAAAAGATTCAATTCAAAACTATCATGTAAATTTCAGAAGTTTTGTCTGATTTAGATTGTATTGAAGTAAATTAATGTAATAAAAATGATTAAGATCAATCCGAAACAACCCTGTTATAGTAAATTAAGAAAAGTTTCACCAAGTATTTCCCTGGCAATTTCATTAAGAAAATGTCAAAAGTAATGTACAGGGACATTACTGGAATTTGCTGGCAAGGGAGAGGTCAATAATTGTACGTCAAAACAAAGCCATAGTGCTTTCATACAATACAAAACCTCTCTCATTATATAGCAAGTTCAAAGAATGCACCAATTAATTTGCTTTGTGTTAATTATCTTGGAAGGAACTCCCCTGCATCTTAATTGTAGTTTGATTAGCTGCAGCCTTGGTGGTTCATCTGGTTCATGGATAGTGATCCCTTCTGGACTACTGGGGGGTGGTTTCAGCTAATTATTGCTTCAGATTTCATGGCACCAACCGCAACCAAATCTCAGTACCAAGCTTTTGTGCTATCTTTTGTGATTATTCTCAGCTTGATTGTTCCTCTTCTTGGTCGTCCAATTTGTTTTCTGAATTTTCCCATGTCTTACAACTCCTCAACATCAAGTAGAGAACTTCTCTCATATTCTCCAGCTTCAAAACGACCTACCAGTACTAGTACTACAACAGAATTGCATCCACAACCAGCAGCGGCAAAGCATAAAGTTTCCTCTTCTTCTTCTTCAACTACAACCCCCACAACAGCAGCAACTACTGCTACAGATCACGGTGAATTCAGAGCAGCTGCACATGAAGTTCCTAGCGGTCCAAATCCTGAATCCAACTAGTAAGCAAGAAGTAGCATTTCCATCCTCATCATCGGTTGTCCTCTACTTTTATAATTTCTTGTGGAACTGGAATGTGTATATAGTAAGTAATTACTTGGTACTTTGATTTCTTCATAATTTTGCAGGCGGTTTTAATCTCTATTAGTTATATACACACACACACACATATACATAAATAATTCTACATCTATAACCTAAATCTACCACAACCTAGGTTGACAAAATCCTGCAGATACTTATAGCTAGTGATGGCAGTGATATCTCTATATATGATCATCAGAACAAGAGAAACCATTATAATTTACTCATGTACTCATATGAATCCATGTGATATATAATCAAAAAAGCTTTTGTGTGATGTGATTGACACAGCTTCCTCTTCCCCTTGTGAATCAAAAAAGCTTTTGGTTGAGTTAAGTTTCAGGAAAATTAAGTATAGTAGTGAAAAAAAGGCATACAATGGATAGAGCCTAGAGAATTTCTGAATACTAGACACACAGATCTACAGGCGTCCTGGTGTTGTGTGCTTGGAAAATTTTCACAGGGGCCTTGGAGTTTGCTCTTTGTCTTTATATCAAATGTCTGGCCCAAGAAATCTGACAGCAAAAAAGTCATAAGATATGATTTCATAATCATATATATATTATAGAAAAGATAGCCTTTTAATTTCCACCAATAATTCTACATATATAATTCTCCTCTTTACTGTAACATATATAACCAACAATTATCATTAATTATTATTCATGATCTTTTTTTTTTTTTTTTTACAGCAACATGCAAAGAATGAATATCCCAGAAATTAATGTAATTCCCATTATATAATCAATATTTTTAGGTCATTCTAACAAGTAATCTTGTTTTTGGGTATGTGAAAATATAAACTGGGTCGGTTCAGGATTCTTATTCTACAAAAAATCCTATAGAAAAGTGATATTGAAAAAAATCCGTGGCTAGTTGTGCTTTGAAAAAATTTTGTATGATGTTTGATAAAATTGATTTCAAAATTGTCGTGCTGTCTAAAAGTGACATATGTGTTTGGTAAACTTGATTTTCAAAATCTAATTTTCAATAAAAATACTAAAATATAGATGATTTTGAAAGAATAGTTTATAATAATTAAATTTAAGTTTATTTAAAATTATAAATTTAAATTTATAATACTAAAAAATATTTAAAATTTTTATTATATTATTAAAAATGAGAAAAAATTAATCAAATTAAATATTTCATTATAGTGCTAGACTTAGATTACAGTGTCGTTGGCACCAAAACGATCAGTAGCAGCGAATCTATTGAACTTGGTTGTTTTTCTTGCCATTGTTGCAACCGTTTTACCGTATAAAATGGGGGAATTGAGAATAACCCCCAATTAAATTTGAAGAAAACATTTAACTCCACACTTTTATTAAACTAACACTTATCCCCCAAATACCCCTAAAAACTAACACTTATATTTAGGGGTAAGTGTTAGTTTTGAGAAAATAGTGATAATTTTTTGGGGGATAAGTGTTAGTTTAAGAAAAGTGTTGGGTTAAGTGTTTCTTGAAATCTAATTGGAGGGTCAGCGTAAGTTCCCCGAGAAGGTTCTTGGCAACCGAATAATTCTTTTGTCAATAACGCAAAAACAACCATAGGACTATTAGACCGTCCTCTGATGATCATTTCAGCATAGACGGTGTTGGCGGACGCGTTGGTACACAGGAGGCCAGCCACAATGGATTCTGGTCATTAGTGATGACAACGTTCGAATATTGTTTCTTTTTTTAATATATTATCAATTAAAAATTATATTTTAAATTTTATTATATTAAATAATATATTAATTTTAAAACTTTATTCTTTAAGGAGTATTTTTGGATTTATATTATGTTGAAGGGATTTTTTTGGTATTTCATTCACTTCAAAATTAGGTTCTAAAAAATCAGATTTTCGAAAGCTAACCTCAATCTGTTGCACCATTTGATATCTTTGATATTTTTTTATTAAATGACTAGAGAATATATTTTTCGGAAACTTAAAGATGATAGAATAAAAAAAATAACAAAAGTTTCATCTTAGTAAAATTTAAACAAGAGATAGAGATGATTATTGATAATTACTCTTTTCCTAATTAGTATTGGATGTGTCAAAATTATCTAAATTGGCATTCCGCTTATTAGAAAGGAAAACATTAAATAATTAAATCTTACAACTGTTTCATTATTATTATTATTATTATAATTTTCGTATTAAGTATCCTATCATTAAATTGATTTCTTAAATAGTTTAATAATGCTAAACAATTATCAACCAATATTCGGTATTCGCCTACCAAGATTTTAACTTGTTGAGCAATATGTCAAGTTGTCAAGTCTTACTATACTTTTAGGAGATTTAGAGTATATTTTGTATTTGATATTAAATTTAGTTAAGATATCTAAAATTTTAAAACAACACTTTAAAGCTCAACTATTCTTTTTTACTTTCTTTGTTAAAAATAATAATATTACACTTACAATTAAATATATAGATAAAATTTAATATGACAAAATATCATTGGATGAATAAAAAATAATAGTAAATGAGAAAAACTATAATAAAGAATTTTATTATTACTAATCCAAATAAATCACGACAAATTAGCGTAACTATATACATTTAGTTGTATGAGTAATGTTATGGGTACAAAGTCTGTATCCTAACTTTGTATTCCAAATGTCATGTGACATTATGTGAGTGATAAAGTGAAATATTAGTGTTTATTATTTTGATTTTCATGTATTTACCTTACCACTCACATTACACCACATTAGTTGAGATACAAAGTTGAAATACAAACTTTGTACAGTAACATTACTCTTAGTTGTATATGTAAAATGTATTTTTATTATTCTTTATAATTTTTATAATTTTAATTTCTCTCTACAATTTGTTTTAATTTTTGAATTAATTTTGAAATTAAAAGATAAAGCAAAAGATGTTTAAAGTTTAAGTGGTCCATTATCTAGATAACTTCCACTCTCATTTTCTATTAACGTTACTCTCTTTCCTTAGTATTAGAGATATGCCCTAAGAGTATATTGTATACATTGAACAAAGTCAAGACATATATGTATATTGTATACATTAAATTGGGCCAAGTGAAGTTTTAGTTTCAATGTAATTGTCATTTCTATAAACATAAACTTCATACCAGTGCAACTTGGGCATATTTACCTTAATCATGAGTGGATAGTGTAACTAGGATTTAAGCAGTAGTCTTTGATTATAATAGAGAGTAAGACCTTGTTGATATACAAGTCAATACCTTGGCTAGTTAAGACTATTGTTCTATGAAACAAATAGCATTATTCTGTAGCTATAGAATTCAAAACTTCGAAAGGTTTAAGGGATACTGCCTTTGAGGGTTTTATAGGGGCT
This sequence comes from Bursera palmeri, assembly GCA_026225775.1. Taxonomy (NCBI): domain Eukaryota; kingdom Viridiplantae; phylum Streptophyta; class Magnoliopsida; order Sapindales; family Burseraceae; genus Bursera; species Bursera palmeri. Next base: position 11,747 of record JANKKB010001134.1, read on the forward strand.
TAAATGATGAGTCTTAGTCGAGCATTTAATGAAATGAGTTCATTAAACTAAGTCATTCATTAGATGTAAAACTGGTCTCAATGGAGAAGATGTAACAGGAGGGTTTTAACAGTAAATATAACTATACATGGATATTTATGTATTTGTTGTCTAATGGATAAAGCTTAAGGTATTTTTAATCAAATTTAAATTATTAAGCTCTCTTGTAATTCAAATATTTAATTCAAGAGTGCAACTTTGAATCTATAGTGGAGTCATATCAGAGTTAACGAGGCAAGCCTAATATATTTATGAGAATAAAAATTTACTAGGTGCGGTTCGTTAGAGCTTATAATTAAATATATCCATAAGGTCCCACGGGTTGCTTTTTAATCTCTCTAAATTGTTTAAGTTGTACAGAGAAGTTAAATTTTAATTTATTATGATTAATTTAATTTATTCCATGGATTAAATTAAAATTGTGTCAAGATGTATGGATTTATGTGTTGGGCTTATTTAAATTGATGGATTTTAATATAAATAGGTTTGACCCATTTGTAAATTAAACATGGGCTTAAGAAAGATTAAGGGTCCATTTGGTTTGAACTCCGAAATCGGAATTGGAATCTGAATCGAAATCAGAATCGGAATAAGATGGAATCAAAATCGAAATAGCTATTCATTTCTCCTGTTTGATTCAGTATGGAATCGGAATCTAATTCCTGTGGAAGTTATTTGGATTGTAAAAGTCTAGAATCAGAATTAATATCAAAATTTTCAAATTACTCCATGTAAAAATATATAAAATAAATAATCATAATAATAAATATATATCATTGTTATTATAAAATATGAATTTTCATCTTTCCTACACTTTATTTATTTTTTTACCTTTTATAAAAAATATTATAACATTTTTTTAATTTATTAACTTTTTTAAAATATTATAACCATATATTAATATTTTTAAAATATTATAACTTTTTTTACATATTATAATTTTTTTAATTTATTAACATTTTAAAAATATTATAATTTTTTTAATTTATTAACCTTTTTAAAAATATTATAATTTATTATTTTTAATTTATTACCTTTTAAAAAATAATATATTTTTTAATTTATTAACATTTTTAAAAAATATTATAATACTTTTAATTGATTTACCTTTTTAAAAAAATTTTAACTTTTTCAAAGTATTAAATAGTAGAAATATTATAATATTTTTTAAATTTATTAACTTTTTTAAACATTATAATTTTTTAAATTTATTAACTTTTCTCTAAATATTATAAACTTTTTTATTTTATTAACTTTTTTTCAAAATATTATAACTTTTTAATTTATTTACTTTTTTTAAAATATTATAATATTTTTTAATTAATTTTACTTTCTAAAAAAATATTATAACTTTTTTTTCTTCAAAAAGTTAAAAGCTTTGCTTTTATTTGATTCCAATAAAGAATCAAATTTGATTCCTAAGAGGGTGGGGGGAATGAATCATTCCCTTTCCTAGGGTAATGAGATTCTCATTCTCAGGATTTTTTTTATTAACCAAACAACAAGGATGCGAATACCCCATTCCCATTCCGATTTCCATGTGTATTTTTATCGAATCAAACAGCCCCTAAGTGATTGGACTTAGGTTGTTTGTATTGGAGCATAGGCTCGATAATTTTATTATCAATTGCAAGGAGCCCAAAACATATTTGGGCTTCCGTAATAAAATCATGTAGATTTTTTACTCCTTGGCCCATTTGTGTTTTATTCACCACTTTATATTTGATAAAAGGATAATTTGGTAAATGCCAATGGCTCCTAAGGTTATCCTTTTTAACGTAACTATATAAACAACTTTATAACATCACTTCCCTCACTTTTTATTAAGTTTAATAACTCTTTGAACATACACATGGCTTGCTCACCCACGTAGTAGAAATGCTCTCTTTTGTCATAGTTGTATTTAAATCATGTTTTATGATTATTCATTCTCGGTTTTAACCTTAGAATTGTTCTTTGTGTTCATGCATGCCCAATTCATGTCATTTTTAGATATTGAAGATCAAATCCGTGACTCCAAGTGGTAGAAGAGCAAGATCCGATAATCAAAGAGGTGGTATTTCTTCTCTTTTATTTTTAATGCTATGACCCGATTTCAGTTCTTCTTGTAAGTCTATGGATGAACAATTTTGTTTTTTAAAGAGTTCCACGGCCTAGATCTTAGCCTCAAATGGTATCAGAGCCATTTGCCTTCGTGTAGCATGATTTATGTTGATTTATGCTTTCTTTTTTCAAGCATGTGATATTTAACACGCATATGATGTTATATGTTGAATATGTTGATTAATAACCGGTTTATTTTTTACATTTGTGATGTTATTTGCTTGGTCTTGGCTAACGTGAACCGACACTTATCTTTTTGTTTTGTTTCAAAGAGATTTGATTCTAGCTATATATGATGATTTAAAATTTGTTTAGTTCAATATATTGCTTGGTTGTTGAATCCGAATGCTTGCATGTGTTTGTTTTGATTAGATCTTACTTTATATGCACTTTTACATTCGGATCTACAATATTTTGATCCTTGTTGCATGTTCATGATTTGAATGGTTCCATATGTTATTTATTTGATTAGATCTAATATAAATAACATGTGCGAATTTGAATCTGTGCTTTTCCAATATGTGTATGTTAATTTTATGCAAATATTTGATTGTGTAATATATATGTTGATATATATTTGATGTGTTGGTTTGTTTTTGATATTACCTCTTGAACAACTCGGTTATGGTATGTAGTTTTGAAAATGTGCTTGTTGAATTTTTGTTTTAATAATCCAATTTGTGATAATGTTGAAATTTTTGTTGGATTATATTTTGATTCAATCAAACTTGACCTTTGGTCTGATTCGATTGCAATTTCAGATCTGAATCTTCTTTCATTTCTGTCATATATATATGTTCATGTACATTCAGATTTGCGATGAAAAATTTCCTCGAATCAATTCGGTTGACAAAAAGATTATGTGTTGATATGTATTTTGTTTAAAGATTTGATTATATAAATGTTGTTGGCCATTGTAATTGAGAGGCGGCTTTTAGCCATTTTAATTACCGTCTATTTAGTTTAGCTTTTGATTTTGTTTTGGCAATATGTAACGGATTTGGGGTGTCATTAATTTTTGCCATTATTTCCCCATCTATTTTTTATTCTTATTGTATAAATTCAATTATGATTTTTTATTAAATTTTAATTGAAAAATTGGATGAATTAAAGAATGTATAATCCCATTTCAAATGAATGTTGATTCATTATGTTTAACACTTTGCAAACTTTGTTTCTAATGCTTTGAGGTAAGCAAAGTGGATGCAAATCTTAAGGCATTTTAACTAAGTTTAACGTTTGTTAAATACAAATCCAAAAAATCAACCAAAAAGCAATTCCATATTTCGCTCCTACAAGATTTAATTCATAAGATATTAATTTGATAAATATATGGATAAAGTTGCATGTGATTGAATGCTTGATTTAACTCCCATTTTGATCCTTATGTCTTGTTGCTTCTTATTGCCCCAAACGGAGTCGAAATCAGACTTGTAAATCTCGCAAACTCGCATTAATAAGCAAATCAACTCTATGTATTATTATAGTAATAATCAAAGGCTATTTTGTTTATTTAAGTTGTTAAGTAAACTTTACAATCAAATTGGATTGAAATGTTTGACATTTGTTAATAACAATGTCACTCATTAATATGATTCATGCATAGATTAATCAACTTAATATTAATTAATGTGTTACAATAATTTGATCAATATAAACGTTAATATGATTAATGTACTCTATTAAATATGATTAATAAAATTTATCAAAAGGGGGAAATTACATAACCCCCCAATTAAATTTTAAAAAGCACTTAGCCCCACATTTTTATTAAACTAACACTTACTTCCTAAAAACCCGTAAAAAACTAACACTTACCCCCCAAATATTTAGGTGGTAAGTGTTAGTTTTGAGAAAATAATGTTAATTTTTTGGGGGATAAGTTTAGTTTAATAAAATTGTGGGGTTAAGTGTTTTCTTGAAATCTAATTGGGGGGTCAGAGTAAATTCCCCTTATCAAAAGTGTTTTGAGAAATAGATTATATATATATATATATATATATATATATGCATGTATTATCTAAAAATCTTTTGGAAAAGAGAAAACATACATATATCATCTATTTTATTAAAGACCCAAAACTTTTTAAATGTTTGAGTGGGAGAAAGGTTATTAGATAATGTCTATAGTCTCTATTATAGACCTATTTAGGTTGGCCAATGTTTAGTCTTGCCTTGGCCTAGGGCCCTGTTCCCTATCAGACGACTGATATTGGTTTTCTTCTTAGATTGGCTCTCTTTGTCATAAGATTGATACAAATAATTGGCTTGTATTTCTTCCTAAAGAAGTGTGTTAAATGGAGCCTATATTGATTAAAACAATCATCAAACACTCCATTTAATTTTTTGAAATTTATTCCCTCAAAGAAGGATTTCATTTATTCAGGGTCAAATACATGATGATTGTTCTTATTAGAATATGAGATATCCGAAAGTAATAATGATTAGAAAGTTTTATTTCTAAATTAAATTATTAATCATTATCCCTAAAGGATTTTAATTAATCTTTTAATTTAGACTATATGGAATAAAATGGAGATTAATTTGCATTTCAAACATCATATAATATTCCAAAAAGTTATCTTTTCTTTTTAAGTAGATCATTAATGGATGAAAGTTTATTTTTCAGATGTTGTAACTATGAATCTCATTTTTTGTTTTTTGAATGAAAATATTAACGGGAGGATTACGTTAATGGAGATTGGATCTGGATACGATTTTCACCTTAGATAAGATCAAGTGGGTGTTGAATGAACCAATTCCTAAACCTCCCATTTGACGAGAGTACTGATGCTTTAGAAAAATATTGGGAAAACTGGCAAACTAACAATGATCATGCTAGGGTTTACGTTTTTGGCTTCACTGGGTGATACACTTTTTGTCACGACTTGAAATTTCTAAAAATAAATAAAATAGAGAAAACATTTATACTGAAAAACACGAGTTACAAAATTTTTCTTTTCTAATATGTAAGTAAAAACTGACACGACTTACTCTGTCTACCCAGGGGTGTCATGAGGAAGTGCATCTATCAGAATTCAACGCTAAGGGGGCCAATCAATATTTGCTATGGCAACCGTGATTCACGGTAACTCACCGAAAAATCGATCCACGGTCGGGATTAATGATCGGTGACCACTGCCGAGATCTTCTGACCGAGATAAACTCAACGGCACTAGCAGCGAGGCAAGGCGATGACTAAAGAGGGTAGATCGAAGATGGGAAAGCCAAACGGTCTCTTGGTGATTCTCGATGATCCAGGCCTCGGACGGCCAATTAGAGACCACTATCAGACTCCTCCAACTGAGAGGAAGAGATTCTGACTAGTGGCGGGGGCTGCCGTCACCGGAGGAGGGAGATTGATGGTGAGGTAGGCAGACGTTCCTAGCATCAATCCGATCGTTTCCGATACTGGACGGAGAAATGGTGGCCACCACCATGACTAGCATGCCGAAAGGGTTCTATTACCACCTTCGCTACCTAACTCACCGGGAAGATGAACGGTCACTAACGACGGCAGTGATTGTGACTTTTTCAGTGAATAGGGGTGTCTATAAAAGTTTCCTAAATGTTCTGGGTCTTGGGGAGTTTATATAGACTTGGGACTTTGGAGGTCTATCTGTAAATTCTTAAACCTTCGACATTCACGAATCCCGGTCTGAAGTTAGCATTTCAATGTCGACCCATCCTCATCTAATCCTCACTCACATGACTCTAAAAATACGAACATCAGACAGTAAAGACAAAAAATCTGCGAGCCCATATAAAATTACATTTTAGTTGAAAATCCCAAAAACTCTTGAATACCTCCAAATACACATATACACGACGTTATCATGTCTGTGTCATCCCATATACGTAAAAAATACATAATTTTATGATTTTAAGTTTTGAAATATTTTACTTACACCCCTAGATTACTGTTTTCGAAAATCCAGGTTACCATAATCTACCCTCCTTACAAAAATTACGTTCTCAAAATTTCACGATGCAACTCGTCCTCTTGCATCCACACACAGGGTGACGACTCCCTCATATGAGATGTCCAAGTGAATATTCAATTCACTCCAGTCAATAGCATGTCTCGGGTCTAATTCACGTCCCCTCAACACTAGCACATACAACATACCACAATCCTCGATGGTCATGGTGAGAAAGTCAACTCTCAAATCACTAAATCAATCCATCTCAAGGTCCAAAACGACCCAAAACAATGTGGGAGCAACTTTCCTGCCAACCATAAGTCTCACTTTCTCAGTAGTTTCCAAAATCATCTTTAACTCAACATTGCGGTTTCCTCCAATACCACTCAACACAAAGGAAAAAAAAAATCCACTGAAATTCTCCTTTTGACAACATGTCTCAAGAGTTTCATTTTCGTCGACCACAGCTCATGTCCACTCAACCCAATATACCAACAATGCTCCCAGATACAGATCCATAAAAATTTCCATTTCTTTTGGGATTCCATGTCGTCACTCCTCTGGCAACGTCCTTGAGGGACCCAAAGGTCAACTGCTAAATCAATCCTAGTATTACGTCTCAATCTAATCACTCCACGAGTTCACAACCCAACCTCAACTCGTCACTTCCCAAGTTCTGCTACACGAAATCATCGCACTCTCCCAGTCCTTAATGCACTGATTAGCACTTAAAAGTGTATATTTATTATAAGTTTAAATAATATTTTTTACACTTTAAGTGCTAGTAATTTGAATAATTACATTGATTTGAGCTTAAAAGAATTATTCTTACCAATTGTGATTTTCGAATTCTTTGATGCAGGCCAAGTAAAATGAGCATAACTTTCAGTCCAGGAGCCCAATTGCTACAAACCTTATATGTCCAGAAACTTAAGACAATTGTCCACAAATGTTAAGAAGAACATAAGGCCCAAATAAAACTTTTAAGAGATCAAATATGGGCTGCAATAGAACCTAGATTTCTAGAAGCTCAACCTGACTTATGTGGACTTCTAGGGCCACTGCTGCCTAACCAGAAGTCTAAATGACATGATTCAAGCTGATCTGAAAAGCTAAGATAATTATCTACAACTTGTATGTTGGCTACTTTCTCAAATTATGAGTGCAGGTTGATCAAAAAGTTTTTGCAATTTGATTGAGTGGCAGGTGACCAGAATTGAACCACAACCTAACATATCTAGACATCCGAGGCCATATCTTAATGAATATAACTCCAAATGCCTTGATTCTTATGGCTGTGGAAAGA
>JANKKB010001135.1:0-15930 GCA_026225775.1 Bursera palmeri
TAGCTCTACTTATCCCACAATCCAAACAACTCTTTTTTCCACTGATCCCAGGGCATTTTCCTTTTGGACAATTTAGTCAACGATGGCCAATTCAGTTTCTCACTGATCCTAGGGCATTTTCGTCCATCCGTTCCCTACGTACTTGTCTGTACACGGCACCGCCCCGCACACAGATCTCGAATCCGTACTTTCTCTCTCCAAAACTTGCCTTCCTTTTCATTTCTATTTTTTTTTTTTTTAAAAACCAAATCCGATTTATATTCACTCGAAACAGACGAAACCGTACTGAATTACTAGGCATGGGAGTGCCGGCGTTTTACCGGTGGTTGGCGGATCGGTATCCGCGCTCCATTTCTGACGTGGTGGAGGAGGAGCCGCAGGTGACTGGTAACGGGGTTGTGCTACCCGTCGACGTGTTGAAGCCGAACCCTAACGGCATGGAATTTGATAATTTGTACTTAGACATGAACGGGATTATTCATCCGTGTTTTCATCCCGATGGCAAGGTATGGGTTTTTTTTTTTTTTTTAATTTATGTCTCTAATTATTTAAGTTATGGCTTTTAAGGGAGAATTAATCTCTCTTTTATGTTCAATAATTAAATTCTTAAGAAGCATTGGCAAATCAACTTTATAGGAGGGTTTAGTGGTCAGAATGCTGCTAGAAAAACAGAAAACTTATTGGAAATTCCTTCAAGGTTATGTTTAGTACGAGGGAAATCTCGATCATTCCTCTTGAAGAGACCAGCTTGTCTAGGGGAAGAGGTTTGAGTGACTCGAATGACTTGATTATAACCGAAACAATGTAAATTTTCACCAGGAATTCGGCCTGACTTTTGTGGATGTAATCACAGAGATAGAAATGAAGAAAGTGTCATGTAGGACATTAATAGCATTTTCCTAATTATAGTTGATTTTTTTTCCTTTGTTATTTGACTTATTTTTCAATTTAGATAAACTAGTATTTCTTTTTATTTCACTCTTTTTGTATCTAGGTCTAATTAGATTTTACCCGACCTTAGCTGAAAGGCCAAAAAGGATATCTAAGGCTTGTTCAGTATACATAGGGATTTAATGCTATTAGTGTTTTTGACAATTTAATAGAAGAGAAGAGAATATGATAGGAGAGAAGTGGAACTCAAGGAAAGGTCTTAAAAACCTCAAGGTGTTGGTACTGGGCTCTTATGAACACTTGGACAAACGTAAGATAATAAACAATTTAGGATCAATAGTTATTATTATTGTTATGGCTCGTATTAAAAAACTAAAAATGGGCTTAGATAGAAGATTTCTCTACTTTTTTTTTCTTCCCTTGTCAAATATGTAATGCATACAATGTAAGTTGATATCTCTCTTTGCTTTGCTTTGCTCATTCTAAACAAAAGCATATCTTTTACTCCTATTTTACTTGAATTATTACATGTATAGGTATAATTTTGAGTGGTTAAATTGTTATGAAATGGTTTCTCTTCTTTCATTATGCGGATACTGAGCAGTGGAAAATTCTTCTTTTCTCCTATTTCCGTCTTATTCAAGTAAATAAGTGGAAGGATAAGTTCTCTTCACTTCTTTCTTTTTTTCTTTTCCTCAATCCCTGGTTTGTTTCTAGTGAACAGAGTTTAAGGCTTCTTCAAGGAGGGGACTAGTGGAAGATGGTTTGATTTTTAGAAAAAAATTATATTTTCAGAAGTTGGAAAAACCATGTGTTTTCTTTATTTTTCGACTATAGATATGGTCATTGGTTTTATTAGTTAAACAAGGCACAGATTTCCCAATGTTCTTTCACATGATATATTATATATAAGGTCCATAAAGGATTTGCAAGTTAGTGAACTGAGAGCATGTTGATTGGACTGTTCTCTGTGTTTCTTATGACAGTGAAATCTGTTGGGAAATTGTACACTGACGAAAATTTTGTTCTCCTGCAGCCTGCGCCTGCCTCTTACGATGATGTTTTTAAATCTATATTTGATTACATTGACCATCTCTTTTCAATTGTTCGTCCAAGAAAGCTTCTCTACATGGCAATTGGTAAGTTGTAGTTCAAAGTTGATATTTAATTTGGTTTCTCTTCACTAGATTGAGATTTACTCACGACAGATTTTTGCAGACGGGGTGGCACCAAGAGCTAAAATGAATCAGCAACGTTCCCGGCGCTTCAGAGCTGCAAAAGATGCTGCTGAGGCTGTAAGATTTCTCACACTTTATGTTACTGGATTTTAGTAGATGATGGCAATGTATGTATTGTCAAGGATTGTATTCTGATTATACTTAGGAAGCTGAAGAAGAAAGAATGAGGAAAGAATTCGAGGATGCAGGGAAAAGCTTGTCTCCTAAAGAAAAGCCTGAAACATGTGATTCTAATGTCATCACTCCTGGCACTCAATTTATGGCAGTTCTTTCGGTAGCACTTCAGTATTATATAAAAACTAGGTTGAACAACAACCCAGGCTGGCGGCTTACAAAGGTGTGATAGACATTGTCCTAAAATAGTCCTTGTCTCCCTTTGTACCTTAAGATCAGATGGTTCCTTGCTTGTGGAGTAATCCATTCTGTATCTTTTCTCCATATACTTCTGGCTTTCAGGATACTTTCTCTCTAAATTTATTTATGGGGCTGCATTGGGTGATTATTTGAAGGTTATACTTTCTGATGCAAATGTTCCTGGTGAAGGAGAGCACAAAATCATGTCGTACATTCGATTGCAACGTAACCTTCCTGGTTTCAACCCAAACACTCGGCATTGTCTATATGGCCTAGTGAGTTGTGTTTAATTTTAGACTGATAATCATTCCTTGTATCCTTTTTTGAATCTTATTTATGCATGCATGATTAAGTTCCATATGTTTTGTTTTCTTTTTTAAATCTTTCCTTAGCTTTCCTTTTTTGTTTAATATAACCAGGATGCGGATTTGATTATGTTATCTTTAGCCACACATGAGGTTCACTTTTCAATATTAAGAGAGGTTAGTTGCATGTCTTGACTAGTGTTCTTGGTTTCTACATGTTCATAGCTCATTATGGATCTGATAATTCCTCTATGCTGACTCGGCAGGTGGTCACTCTTCCTGGACAACAAGAAAAATGTTTTCAATGCGGCCAAGTTGGTCATTTAGCGGCTGATTGTCGTGGCAAATTGAGTGATAATGCTGAAGATTGGAATGTGGTAGATGATACTCCAATCCACAAGAAGAAGTATCAGGTTGGAAAACTTTCATCTGCCACTGAGTCCCACAAATTCAATTTTTTTATTCTCATTTTCTTTTCTAATTTTTCTTGTTCTTTTTTGTTTGACTTATATTTGAACAGTTCCTAAACATCTGGGTGTTGCGAGAATATTTGCAATATGATTTGAATGTTCTTAACCCTCCATTTCCAATAAACTTCGAACGAATAGTGGATGATTTTGTGTTTCTATGTTTCTTTGTCGGCAATGACTTTCTCCCACATATGCCAACGTTGGAAATCAGGGAGGTATGAATGGAACAGGCAGTTTGTTTCTTTAATTAATCAGTTATTATTCTCATGCACACAAACACAAATAGTACAATATTGGTTTACAGCTTGTTTGATTGCTCCCACCAAAGCATTTCTGATTCTTCTTTCTAGTTTTATTGTGGTTCAGGCTATCATGCTTATTATAAAAATATTTACTATTTGCAGGGTGCTATAAATTTACTGATGCATGTTTATAGAAGGGAGTTTGCTGCCATCGGTGGTTATCTTACTGATGCGGGTGAGGTAATTTTTCTTTTTTACATGGTACATTAAACCTATGTGTCATTCTATCTGCTAACTACTGTTTTTGTTCAAAAGAGATGTGTTTGTTTTTCTTTTTCATGATTTTTGAAATTGGTATGCTGCCCTTTCTACAATCTTATGTCATCAGTCCTCTCTTTTTTCAGTAAGTATGGCTATTTTACAAATACTAAGAAAGTTCAGATTGCGTTCAGGTTTTGTTAGATAAAGTAGAGCAATTTATCAAGTCTGTTGCTGTTTATGAAGGTCAAATCTTTCAGAAGAGGACTCGTATACAGCAGGTTTTTTTTAGCTTTCCTTGTGTTTTGTTTTGTTGTTATTACTTTATATTTGGTTAACTTGATTAGGAGAAGAGTACTGGATTTTGATTGACTCATAGATGTGCATATTCTACCTCACTATTATGTATTAATTTTGATGTAGGTATACACATAATATTGATTCATTCTCTTAGAATTTGTACAATTGAGAGTTACTGCTGACTTCAAGCTACATATTATTATCTTGTGTTCTTGGAGTGTCTTAGCTGTGAAGAACATATATTTGATTTATCTAAAATTATATCAATCCATGTATTTTCTCTTGCAATGCATGGTAGTTGTGTGAATGATAATAATATCAATTCACTCAAAGAATTTCTTTGGCTTTTTTTCCCCCCTTAATTAATTAGTGTTTTGTTGTCCAGGAATTTTCTGATACTTATTTTGATGATCTGTATCAGGCTACAGAGTATAATGAAATTCTTAAAGCAAGAAGAGATTCTGCTGAAGAGCCACCAGCACCAGTTGTGGACAAGGTCTGTGATTTGCACTATATGTTTTGTATTATAATTTTTCCATCGCACGCGCAGATTGAAGTCAAGTAGTAGATTCTAGATTTGCCAGGACATTGACTTTTTAGGCTTTCTATTAAAGAAGAATTGGTGCTAATAGTAAGCCTCAGTAGCTGCTTATCAGCTCCTTCAGAAGGGGAAGTGAATGCTACAATCCTTTGGTTTTTTTTTTTTTTTTGTAGTAATTTTTCAAAAGATGTTATTCATTATATGTCAAATTTACGGTTTGAATGATAAACTTTAAAGTTTTCTGGCCCGAAGTTGACTTTGAAATAGAGATGGAAACACTTTGGGCTTAGAAAATCTTTTTTGTTTTTTGAAGTTAAATGGAAAAGTTATTTTTCTTTATTGATTTTCCTGTTTTGGTGAAATCTTTTAGGATTTCTTCTCAAATTTTTATTTATTTTTTAACATTTGGGCATCATTTGGATGTGTGACTGAAGACAGGTTGCTTTTGCTTGAACTGAAAAAAGACATTTTGCTAAGAAGTAATTTTACCACCTAAAATGGCCTATAATTTACCCTTTTCAGGTAAAATTGGGGGAGCCTGGGTATAAAGAAAGGTATTATGTTGAGAAGTTCGATATATCAAATCCAAAGGAGATTGATAAAGTTAAAAAAGATGTAGTAAGTTCTTACCTCTATAGTTTTTGGTGACAAATGTTGATATAATATTTTTTGGAAAGTGGTTTTCAGATGCTAAGGGTGTGCTTGTTTATGAATTTTGTGTTTTTGTTTCAAAAATCAAGTAAAGATATGTGGTTAGTTTTGAGTGGCTTTGAATTTTGAAAATAATATGTCGTTGATTTTGATTTGAAATGCATTGGTAAATGTGCGTTTCCAGAAAATGTTTTCTCGAAGTGAAAAGAAGCACACCCTAAATGTTCATATATTTCATTTTGCGATTTATTTTTCTCTGTACTGTGGATTTCGGATTTAACAGTTGTTTGTTTTTCTAGGTTTGGAAGTATGTGGAAGGTTTATGTTGGGTCTGCCGCTATTACTACCAAGGTGTTTGCTCTTGGCAATGGTTAGTTTGATTTTGGACCAAATATGGAAAAACAATATGCTTTAATTCTTTTCTTTGAGATAAATTTGGTGAAATTTCTAGTTAGACATACATTCCATCATTTATGTTGAGTACATTCTATTAGTGAACTTTTTGTTTGCTATATAAGAAAAGGTGGAAATAATGGGACCTTAGAATATATGCTGCTATTGTGTTCTTGTTCATCTTTAGGAACATGAAAAATACTTGGAATAAAATTAATGATTTTAATATGTTTTTGGTCCTCACCTTTCTGCCATATATGTAATAACCTGCCAGTGGTTAAATCCCATATGGCTTATCGATTACCTACAGCTGCTTCAATTAATTACCATCCACTTTTATTGCTATATGATATTGTAATTGTTCTTTACTATGAGTAGTTAAAGTGTATTGCTCTGCTAATTCTTCAGGTTTTACCCATACCATTATGCTCCATTTGCTTCAGATCTGGAAGATCTATCTGACCTTGAAATAACACTTTTTCCGGGAGAACCGTTTAAGCCTTTTGATCAGCTCATGGGAACCTTGCCAGCTGCAAGGTGCCTCTTCAATTTTTAATTTTTGAAAATAGATCTTATTGAAGATGAAATTCTGTGGCTTTTTAAATTGCAACCCTAGTAATGGAGAGCTTACCTGTTTCATGTTACAGTTCTAGTGCTTTGCCGGAAAAATATAGAAATCTGATGACTGATCCATCATCACCTATCTATAAGTTCTATCCTTCTGGTATGATATACTTAATAATAGTGATTGTTTTTCCTTGTGAAATCCTTCAACTCTTTAAGTTTACTTGGCTTTTTTCTCTTGGACAGATTTTGACATTGACATGAATGGTAAACGCTATGCATGGCAGGTGTGGTCTTGTAAACTATAACTGTCTATAGAAATATAATATTCTCTTTTTGGAAAACAACTAAAAGAAGTTAGGTTTGGTTTCTTTGTTGGAAGACAGGGTGTTGTCAAATTGCCGTTTATTGATGAGAAGAAGTTGCTTGTTCAAACCAAAAAGCTTGAAGCATCATTAACGGTATGGATTTCTCTAATCTAGACTAATATGCATAAATTCTAATTTAGCAAACCTATATTTTTCTTGATATCCTTCTATCTACCAACCATTTAAGTGGAGTCATTTTTTTGGTGCTATATTAGAAACTACAAAATGTGTTTTTTAAGGTTTTTAAATGTCAAATATGGGACAATTTAGAATTTTTTTTTTTTTATAAAGTTGATTTCTTACCATGGCTAGGAATTGTTGTCAAGTGCCTCCAAGAAGCTGTTCTATATTTTACTATTTTATAAAATCCAGGCGATAAATGTTTTTCTTCAGTTTTAGCTATCATACGAGTAAAATTATATTCTGTTTGTCTATTCAGGGATTACTTTGGTTTTTGTGTGGTATCTACTGGCCATTTGATGTTGTAATTCTTGATCTTTGTCTTATAGAGTGCCTTTTTTTTTTTTTATATAGCTCCACAGTTTCTTTTGAANTTTTTTTTTTTATAAAGTTGATTTCTTACCATGGCTAGGAATTGTTGTCAAGTGCCTCCAAGAAGCTGTTCTATATTTTACTATTTTATAAAATCCAGGCGATAAATGTTTTTCTTCAGTTTTAGCTATCATACGAGTAAAATTATATTCTGTTTGTCTATTCAGGGATTACTTTGGTTTTTGTGTGGTATCTACTGGCCATTTGATGTTGTAATTCTTGATCTTTGTCTTATAGAGTGCCTTTTTTTTTTTTTATATAGCTCCACAGTTTCTTTTGAANATGTTGTAATTCTTGATCTTTGTCTTATAGAGTGCCTTTTTTTTTTTTTTATATAGCTCCACAGTTTCTTTTGAAGTCCTGAGCTGATTAACTCCTTCGTGGCCTGTGGTTCAGTCATATCACACTTAAATCTATGGTCTTGGGTTTATGTAATGGGATGTTTCGGATTTTGGTTCTCTTATCATCTTTTTGGGGAAACAAGAAGGAAGGAAAATGCCTATTATGTTTAAATTTATTTTGCGTTTTTTCTTATGCACCAATAGTTTTTGGCTGAAATTCTATCATTTTGACTGTAATGTCTCTCCAACTTTTAAGTTTTCTCAGGCCATCATATAGTAGCGAGGCAAATCAATTCTTTCTCTCTCTCCTTTAATTTAATTTTTCTTGTAAATGCTTGTGAGTGCTAATTCTCAATTTTATCGGCAGGAAGAAGAGCAGTTTCGAAATAGTGTGATGCATGATTTATTATATGTTCATTCGAGTCATCCACTGTCTCGACAAATTTCTTCATACTATCAAGAATGCCGACAGTTACCTCTGCATGAAAGATTTGCTTGGGCAATTGATACAAATGCTAGGTTGGTTAATATCTTTATTTGATGGTCAAATCCAGAGTTCAAATATAATTTTATTATTATTATTGAATGATAGTTTTACTTGCTTTATCTATTACTGACTTTTGCAGTGGTGGAATGAATGGATATATTTGGTTATATGAGAGGAATGTGCACAGTAGTTTCGTCTCTTCACCTGTCAAAGGATTGCCACAAATAGAGTGTAACCAAGTTTTGTAAGTTTCCCCTTTTGCTATTGTTGCTTATCTGAATAATGTTTATCTTATGAGGCCATTTTCGTATTGCAGAAATATCACTTATCTTAATCCTCAAAATCGTAAACACATTCCAGAACCTCCCAAGGGTGTTGTCATACCTGTTAAGGTACACAAACTCTTAGCTTTTAGGGAATTCTTATCATTTACTGTATGTGAGCTTTTAAATTCAAGGAAATACGCAACTGATCATATCCTTTGGGCTTGAAAACATGAAATGAGTGTCTCAATTAAGTATTTTCTAATGCTTGCTTTTCATGTTTTTGATATCAGAAGTGGTCCTGTTACCTTTATATGATATAAAAGTTGACATTGCTTTAAATAACAATTTCTTTTTTTTTTTTGAAATCAGGATGATCATGTTCTAGCAGTCATTTTTCACATTTTGTGCCTCTTTTTCGATGATAGATTGTGTCATTGTTAAAAACCTATTTTCCCAGCCAACCAAGACTTCAATTCTTGATAGACCTGACTCAATCGACTAAGCTTTATAGAACAGAAAAAGTAAATTCTAATGATGCAGAAAAAGATTATAGGAATTTACAGATGAAATAGTAGACTTCGAGGGCTACTCACCTCCATACACAATTGACTCAGTAATTCTCCTCCCTTACAAATGGTCTCCCCTCACCTATTTAAACAATTCTTCTTACCAACATTATTCTATTTCTCCTCTCTTCTAGACTGTCCTAACCAACTTCCTATTTTAACTAACTCCCTAATTTCCCGCATTTGTTGTAACAGATTTCCTAACAAACTCGTTAGCACCTTTCTTCTTCCTTCTCGTGTAGTGCTGGAATAATTGGTCCTTATCAGTCATTCACCATCGATATTGCATTGTGCTTTAGATGACTGCTTAAATAGGCCTGTTCTTTTTGTTACTATTGCAGGTCATTAGCGATATAGACATTAAACCATTTCCTACTCTATGGCATGAAGACAATAGCCGGCGTCAGCAAGGCAGAGAGAGGTAAGAAGTATGATTTTATTGATGAGTTTGATTGATGGTAAACTGATGTGTGGTTGTGAGGTTTGGGCTAGAGTGGTTCTATTGAGGGTCTGGGTTAGTGGTTCTATTCAGCCCCAACTAATCTTCTCAATAGCCCCCTGCTCCAAATTTAAATAGGGTAAAAGTGTAAAAATAGAATAGATGAAAGAGGGTATATTTATCACCAACCCAGAACTTGTTCGCTGGCTCCACCCATCTCTTCTCATCTTTGATGAAGTTTGCAGCCCCTCTTTTATAAGTTTATTGCCACTCCTACATCATACAATTTTCTTGAATCATTTAAGAGTGTGTAAAACCACACACACTGCGAAGGTGCTCTGTTATAAATATAAAGAAAAGAATAGATGAGAGACAGTATAATATTCTCATTGTGGCAGTTGCTGTGCTTTAAGAACGCTTAAACAGAGGACTTTTCCTCATAGGCATAGTTGAGCTTAATCACTTATCCAAATACATCCATCTTGAAAGTTTGATAGTTTCTTGAGTTTATGTTTCTTATCTTACCAAGTCATTTATTATTGCAAAACTACCTCCTTCCCCTTCCCAAGTTTCACAAATAACAAATAGTGAATATCTATAAAGTTTTTGGATTATTCCACTTGATGCCTGCCCATTCTTTCTTTTGGATTAATGTGTAATAGATAATAGTGGAATATCTGAGTTCTTTGTTTTTTTTGTCTTTTGGGAGAAAAAAAGAAAAGAAGAAAAGTAAAGTTGATATAAGTTTCTTAGTTTATTATTGGGAATCTAATGCTTAGCCAATTGTACTGATTTTACTAGGAATTTTTAATCCTGCCACTTAAGTAAGCAGTAATGTCAGTATGTTGTGCATTTATTTTACAGGCCACAAGTACCTGGAGCAATAGCTGGTCCTGTATTGGGAGAAGCAGCTCATCGTCTTGTTAAGAGCACACTTAACTATAGACCTAATGGTTCTTTTGGTCTAGTGGAACAACCGTTTCACCGTAATATACCATATGCTGTAAGCAGACCTAGACCAGCTGGACCCTCTGGGAATGAAAGGGGATTTGGTGATGATCCAAAATATAATTATGGATATTACGATAATACTCAAGGGACAATGGGTAATTATAGATTTCCAGTTCCATCAAATGGCATACAAGGTAACAGACACCATTCCAGGATGCAGGAGAGATATCAATTCCAAGAACAGTACCGAGAGGTGAGGACTGGGATGTCTGATTTGACAATAGAAGAAAGTGTCAGTAGGTCATTGCCATCTGGGATGCACAATTCAGGATACTCAGGGAGCTCGAACCAACAGTTTGTGCAAAACATGAGTCTGCTTCCATCACCGCCCACCACTTGGATTAGTAAGCCAGTGACTGGGGATGGTAGAATGTATATTGGACAAGGAGGGGCGTCAAATGGAACATATGAGAAGCAGCAGGTGAAGAAGGTTTATCAGGCTAAGAAACTGCCCCAGGAAATGTCGGATCCCCTAAACCAGCAGTGACTTTTATGGATTTGGTTGAATCTGACCTGTTTTTTTTTTAATGCTTTTAGTACGGCCCTTGGTGGTAGTAAGGTCTCCATTTAATATTTTGTATTGCTAGGACAAGGTGCCAAGAAACATGCCTGTCTTCTTGTTGGGGCGCCGCAGATGGACAGATTTGCAAGTAAATGTTATATCTTTTCCCTTGGCTTAAAAAATGTGTTGACAGTGCTGGAACTACATTTGAAGATCAACCTGAGTTTGGGAGGTAACATTCTGTTGTAACACTACACTGGAGCATTCTCATTGCAGACTTGCTGTCTTAGATTTTCTAATCGTTTTATGTTGTTTTGTTGGGATGAGTGTACAAGGAACACTTTGGCTACAGTTTGGTTTACGGCCATAGGGTAGTTCTTATGGGTAGATCAGCAAAATAGCTGATATAAATCCCGATATGGAAAGATGTAGCTTTCAGCCTACTTAAAAGTAGAGATAGAAAATGCATTGTGTATCGAATTGCTTCATTAAGGTTTAGTTAAATTGTTTGTCTGGCACCGTCTAAATTGTTGGGAATTGATATTGTATATCTGAGATTGAGATTCCATTTATATATCACTATTAATTGAAGGATTGTGCTGCCCCGGGGTAGGCTTCCTCCTAGTTGCAAACTTTTCATGATTTGGTTCAAATTTGGTTTCGTCAATCCGATGTGCAAGGGAACATACGATATTCCAATCTAAATCATAATGCGGGAATAGACGTGTCGAGCCTGTGTTGAATTGCAGCAGCTTGGAAAGTATGACGTTAATTTGTACGTAGTGATAAGATAGCCTACTTTTGCGATTACAGTGAGACAATAGACCATTTGGCCTCTGGCTGGTATGTTCTAAAACTCTGAAAATGTGTTTTGGTAAATTATAAGAAATAATCAAGATTTTTGGGGTTTTGTGGAAAGTGGACTTTTTTTTTTCGGTGCCTAATCAACCTTAACTAGTCAAAAAATATTCTTGCCTCGTTGCAACTTCATCCTTTTATCTTATGAACGTCCTAAATCAACAACTTCAATCTTGAGCCACAATGAGCCAATGGTCTTGCAGGCATATGGTCAAAGCCAGTAATGAGCTACAGGTTAGGTGACATCAACTGGAGTTCTAGCCTTTCGGCTTTGGCTTGCTATAGCCCAAGCGGGCCAAAAGGCTAGAACCGTGACACCTACATAGATTTTTGTGAATATACATAGGCCAATGGTCGAGGATTCAGTTTTGTAATATTTATTTTTATTGTTCTTGACTATTATAACTTGACGAAAAAGAATAATCGAACTAATTACCACAAATGTTAATATTATGAAGAATATATATGATTCTTGAAAAAGAAATGTTGGTTTATATCATTTGTGTTTTTACAACTTATTTTGTTAATTCATATTTGTTTTAGGTATAGATTTGCCTCGTGTCACGTTTAACTTAAAGATGAGTTTGAGTGACCATTGCAATGGAAGTGTACAAATATGGTGAGTTTAAGACCAATTAAGTTGTTTAGGGATAGGCTTACCTCGTCACAACAAAAACTATTTCTAAAAAACTGTTTTGGCCACTTTTTAGATATAAATGATTTGGTGTTTCTAGTCCAACTCGTCCATAGTTTATCACTTAGAGAGGTGGAGACAGTGGGGCTTGAGAAAGAGATGTGATTTTTAGTATCAAGTATGTAGTATATAAATATTCAGATTTTGACAATGAATATTTCCACATATTTTCATAGTTAATAATTATTGCTTGTCCTTTTTTTTAATAGTTTCATGGAAGACTATCGGATTCAGTGTTTATGAATTTGGGATGATCATCGTTCTAAATTTTGGGAAGAAACCTGATTTTAAGGCTAAAGCCTTCTACATTGAGAGGGATGTACTTTAAAGGGGATAACATCAAAATACCATTTCAGGATAGGATAATGAAAGATATGACTTTTAGTGTTATTCCTCTTTCTTGAGCTGTTCTTGCTATGTAGAAGTAGAAAGAGAACCATATCAATTTATTTCCTTCAAATGGTTGATGAGTTAGGACTATTTAATGGTATCCTTAGGGTATCGAGTCCTATGACATGACTTTTTTTTTTTTCTATGGTTCTAAAAGGAAGAAGGTAATGTTATTTGGAATATTGGAAAATAAGCAAAGAGAGCACGAGACTGAGAATACTATTTGTATGGAGGTTCATTTGTTTTTCAAGAACATCCCCCCATTTGCATTTAGTTCATATTTCCAAAACTAACTAAACTTTTCATGATTTTGGCATCATTCATCGTATGTTTGTTCTATGTTGTTTATTTTATAAGGTTTGGGCTTTTGAGTCTATCCCATTTTGTGGATCAAAATGTGCAAAATTTTTGAATAACATCCCGCGAATTCTTAACTGGAATAATATCAAGACTTTTTTTGATGCAGAAGAAAAGCATGTCTTTGTCACGCGTAAGGTATTTTTTTAATATTTTTCTTTTTATGCATAATCAAATATTTATATATTAAAACTTGTTTGTCCATTCCTTTACACCTTTGTTTTGATTGGCGGAAACAAAAGGAGATGCTTATTTCTAATTGCATAGGTACATCTTAAGAGATTCAACAGTCATGGTAGCCACAGCTCATTAAAGCGGTTGGTGGCACCAGCACTGCATATCTACGAGGTTTGATGGGATGCACACAAAATTTATATGTTGAACCAAAGGATTGATTTGATGAGCACAAAGTTTGAATAGATAACATTGCATATCTAAAATGTTAGAATATGGGTTGAATGTGATGTCACCAATGGGTAGCACTACAGAGACAGGAAGAATGTGTCATTCTTGTATATTGGAGATTAGAGGTTATAAATTGAGATTCGATTTGATACTTATGAAGTTATCTGAGTATGATGTGATATTGGGAATGAATTGGTTGTCGACTTTTAGAGTTATATTGGATTGTTACAAGAAGAAAATGATAATGTGAACTCCTAAGGGATTTGAGTTTAGTTTTTATGGAGAGAAACAGATACCTTTACCGTACTCTTTTGTAGGGTGTATCAAAACAAAGAGAGGTGAGGAGCGTAATGACAAATATATTAGTAGATGATTTTGATGAACCAATTTTCGAACTTCCAAGGATAGTGAGGGAATTCCCTAATATGTTTCTGAAGAGTTACCAGGATTACCACCTATGAGGAAAGTAGAATTTGGTATTGATTTACATCTGGGAGCTACACCTATATCAATTGCTCCGTATCATATGGCACCCACAAAATTCAGAGAATTGAAGTTACAACTGAAAGAGTTGTTGAGTAAAGATTTTATACGACCTAGTACATTGCCTTAGGGTGCTCCAGTGTTGTTCATAAAAAAGAAAGATGGATCCTTACATCTGTTTATAGATTATAGGCAGCTAAATTGAGTAACAGTGGGAATAAATATTCTTTACCAAGGATTGATGATTTGTTTGAGAGGGTCAAGGTATTTTTCTAAGATAGATTTTTGTTCGGGTACTATCAGTTGAGGGTAAAGGATAAGGATGTACTAAAGACTGCTTTTCATACTCGGTATGGATATTATGAGTTCCTAGTTATGCCATTTGGATTAACCAATGCATGTGCTGCTTTCATACATTTAACGAATAGAATCTTCAAGCTATATTTGGATCAATTTGCATTGGTTTTTGTGGATGATATTTTGGTTTATTCTTCATCCAAAGTGGAACATGTATGAAATTTGCATATAGTACTTTAGACATTGAGAACATGGTCTAATGTGAGTTTTGGTTAACGGAAGTGAAGTTTTTTAGACATGTGGTCTTGAAAAGAAGGATTCAATAGATCCAACCAAGGAAGAGGCAATGTTGAATTGGAAGCAAACAAAAAATTTGTTTGAAGTTTGTAGTTTCTTAGGCTTGGCAGGGTATTATAGGAGATTTATTGAAAACTTCTTCAGACTGGGTACTCCAATGATGAGATTATCCTGGAAGGGAGTGAGATTTGAGTGTGATGAAGCTTGTGAGCAAGTTTTTCTTGAGTTGAAGACCACATTGACTTCAACTCTTGTTTTAGTGATACTACAACGTGGATTGAGTTATATGGTGTATACAGATACTTCTTTAAGCGGGTTAGGATGTGTGTTGATGCAACAGGGGAGAGTTGTGGTTTATGCCTCTCGTCAGTTGAGGTTACATGAGCAGAACTAACCTTTTCATGATTTGGAAATTGCCGCGTTAGTGTTTCCCTTGAAGATTTGGAGGTATTATTTGTATGGGCAAATGTTTAACGTCTTTTGTGATCATCAGAGCTTGAAAGACATTTTCACACAAAAGGAATTAAACGTGAGACAATGAAATGGATGGAATTATAAGAAGATTATGACTTCTCCATTCAATATCATCTTGGAAAGGTTAATGTGGTGGCCGATACATTGAGTAGAAAGTCGAGGAGCATGTTGAGTACGATAAGAGAATAATGGGACATGTTACAAGCTATACAAGACCACTTTTAGGAGGATTAACAAGGAGAACCAATTCATCTTTATGTAGTTTTCTCTCAACCATCCCTTGTATAGAGAGTGATAAAGTCATAGATTCAAGATGTTGAGGCTAACTTCATTTGCTTTCAGCTTTTGCAAAGTAATAAAGTTAGTGATTGAATGGTTGGGTTAGATGGAGGTTTGAGATACAAGGGTAAATTGTTTGTGCCATTTGATAATAATTGTAGAAGTGCTATTCTGGAAGAGTTTCATCATTCTAGATTTGTGATTCACCTAGGGAGCACAAAGATATGTCACTACAAGAAATATGATTTTTTACCGCATTTATTTACAGCGTTTAAAAAAAAAACGCTGTAAAATTTTGTTAATTTAACATTGCAGGCATGGTTACAGCATTCAACGCTGTTAATGATTTAATAGAGAAAATATATAGCGTTTTTTAAACGCTACAAAGTTATAAAAGGGGAAAAAAATTTAACTAACTCTCTTTCTCTCTCACAACGTTGGCTGCTTTGCTAGGGTTATTTTATCTCTTTCTCTTCGTCTTCATGACCTAGCAACCACTTCTCTGCTCCTCTTTTAAAACTCTTAGTTTCCTTGAAGGAGACTTTGGCGTCGGTGAAGGCAACAAGATTTACCTGGTATGTATGTAATGTAGAATAACTATTATCCATCCTGCATTTTTATTTTATTCTTATTATTTTTTGAAAAATTTCGCTCAGA